>MU151265.1:0-50225 GCA_015584085.1 Macrolepiota fuliginosa MF-IS2
ATTCTCGCCCGAGAACCACGTGACAACTCGACACATCATCAACCCCAAGAGACTAACGTTCATCGCCCTTCTTCCCCCACCTCATCTAAGAACTGCTATCCATTAAATTTCGCCTTACGCATCTCTCTTAATTAACCCACCCATCCACTCCCCTTAGAACGTCGGCACAGGTGTTCGAAAGAGTTCACCGTCGGGTGACCCGACGCGCTCCTCTTCGACCTCACCGCCAGGGGTCTTGGGCTCTCACATCCCACTCCCCTCTCACCCAAATCACACTGCCGAGTCCCGACGTTCCATTTATAGTAATACAAAATAAATATCCATATCCGTTCACTACCATCGCGTGGTCTCCCCAGGCGAGATGGTATACCGTGTTCTGCACCCTTGTGAAAGTCCTCGGAGGCTCGAGCTGAACCGAGCCATTGCATAATACAAGCTCTCATCTGGGGAAGCCGAGATCGGGGTGAAAAGCCCGCGTTGGAGGTGAACGGGGAGAAAAAGGCCAATCTGCGGCGGGTGCCGCTGAGTCTGATGTCGGAGAGCCCAAAGCTACGAGACGACGTCCGCAGAGGGATACGTGATGATGGTCTGATGTTTTGGGCATGTGCAAACCCGCCCCCGATCTCGAGTCTGATCAATTTCGCTTCTGCTCACTCTCTGGCCCTCCTGGCGGCTCTCGGTTTATTAAGGTTTATGTGGTAGCATGTATAAATAGCGCTTTGTTGGGACATAGAGTCTCGGTTTTGGTTTGCAAGCTCATAATGTCGTAGCCCTGTATTCTTGTAATTTTTTATTTGCTTTTGCATTTCAGGCCTCATAGCATTTACGAGAGCACTCGTAAAATGGCGGGGATACGGGTAGGTTAACGAATAATCTGTACCCGAAGGTCAACGTGAACTACCTCTTCTGCCGAGGGCATGCGGCTGCGGCAGAGTGTTTACGGGCACTTATCAGAGTGCGTTCAAAGTTTTCGGCGCTTGTGTCTCTGTCTACAAGGAGCAAGCAACAGAAGCCACATTGGTGTCCGGGGGAATGGGTCTAGTGATACTTGATGGAAAAGGCTGAAGAAGTTAATGAGGGATGAAGATAGGAATAGCAAGCTTTGGGCATTGAGTCATCCGGTCTTTGCCAGGCGTATGTCTCGTCTGGCGGCCACATTGTGCGCCGAATGTATATCTAATAAATACATGTGAACTCCGGCCTTGTGAGCGTGGGCCTAGGGGGGTAGGCTAGTGCTCGAGTCCCCTGGGCAGTGAAGTTGAGGAGGAACGCGGTGGGCCACCCATAGCGCGCCCTCGGTTGATTACCTGGGCCATAGTTCAACAGAAAAGGGGTGGGATGGTGCTTTTTAACGAAGCGAAGGTCAGGGTGGGGGCTCAGACCAGAGCGGACAAGGTCGAGGCAGGAGACCTCGACAAGAAAGAGAGTTCCGATGCCAAAAGGTTCAAATAGATTCATCCTGAATTTCCAGCCTGCAGTCCTTACAGAGACGTTTGACAACCACGATACCACAATTTGGTTATCTAATACGCGAATACGTCCGCGAGAAATAGACAGCCGCGGGCCCCGAGCAGACCGGCGCCGACAGGAGGGAAATATTACTTCTTGATGACATGCCAGATGGTGATGGCCAGAACAAATTAAACAAGAGAGAGAGAAACAGCACCAGAGGTTGTTGAGTGATTCAAGTCTGCAAGTTGATCATTTGGAGGGTGCTGAAACAACGAAGTGATAAAGATTGACCTTGACCTCGCCTTCCATCACTATACACGATCAGCACTTATTCCACTACTGCCTCGTCCGGTGAGGGTCCCAGGTAATAGGGAAGGCTCGATGCGCCAATTCTCCAGAAACCAGTGCATGAGATTGTTGGTGGCCGGGGCCAACTCCTCATGGACCTTTTGGAGGGGGTTTCCCGAGAACTCGTACTGGGGGGCAAGAAGAGTCACAGAGAGAGATGTCGGTCTCGACGGCCGCTGTCCCGAAAGCTGTTAAGTTGGAGCCCCAGCTTTTGTAGTGCATTGCAACTGGAGGTTCGAGCATCCATTTCAGGCACAGTTGTTGGAATCCTCCGAGCATTTTGCAGTCACTGATGCTCACCCACTCCTCTATATCGTGCGCGGTGCTCAACATATCTATAGATCTGACAGTACAATGTGCCACCGAAGACCGGAAAGTAGCTTAGCTTTCAAATTTCAGAACTGATGCACCAACTGGTAGCTCCCACTTCTCACTCTTACGGGGCTGCACGTAAGACAGTATCAGCGTACTCCAGCTTGCGAAGACCAGCGTCGACACTTCAAATGACCACAACAACAAACATGTCTGCCCATGACGCATGAGCAAACCCCGAGCTCTCCCGTATATCTATGATGGTAAGTGTGTTACGCTCTCACAGCCACGGTCACGTCTTCGGACGGCCCGCAGCAGGGACAGTTGTATAGTTTATGTGGTACATACCGTCAAGCCTTGCCTTTGTGAGTTTCCTTCGGATCAGTACCACTTACTTTACTAGTATTCTGCTAACCAGCTCCGACTGAAAGGCCGCTTGGGTGACTATCTGCCGTATCCGCTCTGATGTGCAGTGCGGCCGTTTCAGCTTGTGAAAAATGTTGTGGACTTCACAGCACAAATATAAACAGGACGAAGTTCATCGCTCTGTCCATCTGGAGAGATAGAGCTACGAAACGCTGCTCCATGGGGTCAAAATCCCACCAAGCAGTTGTGCGGTTCATGACTATCTACATAGATATCTGAGGGTGACCATCCTCAGACAAGATTCTATCACGAGTCTAAAACCGACCATGGAAACCTTCACCGTCACCCCACTCCTTGTTGTTCTTGCCTGACAATTGCCTTGCAACGTAGGAAACTTTCAGGGTTCCCCTTCCGCCGAGCCCGCCTGGTGACCCTATTCCTGATCATCTGAGGTGCATTCCTTATGAGAATCCCGAGCCCCAATATACAAAATGAGTGAAGGCCTACATAGGTTACGGTCTGTACAAGACTCTTGACCCGGATACATCTTACCCTTACAATTTGTATACATGTCGACAACATTCACATGCTTTTCCTGCTCTTTTATTTTTTCACGGTGCTTTCCTCAAGCTTTAAGCCTTGACATTAATACCCGTATCGCTGCCTGTGAAATCCAGGATGGGGGAGGATAAAGCTTACTATCTCAGCCTAAGCAAAATGGTTGACTGCGACTTCGAGGATTTCCAAGACCGTTACGCCCCCTTCAGGCCGTCCCCCCGGCAAATCCTGGCTTCCATTGATTTATTCAAATCTCTTGGGTTACTCGAGCAATCACCAACCTCCAGGCGTCGTCCGCTCCGCTGGTCAGCAGCTCTCAAGCCTCTCGACAATCTTGGGTTCTTCTCAATAGTCTATGATCACCTCCTTAACAACTTGGATGCAAGCGAATTTTCCTTCAACAATGACGTGAATACCACTCCGCAACTAGGGCATAGCTTATACGTCTACTGCATGAAACCCCGGAATAAACTTGATGAATGTGAGGGCGGTCGACATTGGTTTGGAGGCGCTTTTGAAATCGACAACAGTAAACCATGGGTTCGACACAGAATCATACCTGGACATACCACCTCTGTTCCCATCGTGGCT
Source organism: Macrolepiota fuliginosa MF-IS2 (assembly GCA_015584085.1). Lineage (NCBI taxonomy): Eukaryota > Fungi > Basidiomycota > Agaricomycetes > Agaricales > Agaricaceae > Macrolepiota > Macrolepiota fuliginosa. Next base: position 3,628 of record MU151265.1, read on the forward strand.
GAGACCGGGGACAACAAAGACAAGTGTGACTACATAAAATGGGTTCTGGGAATTCTCTCATAACCGATGAATCTTGCTAGATGTTCACACCCGGGGTATGTCAATATCCTTCGGTGCGGGCCCTACTATCGCTCGTTACATCCGCCCAGGTCATGATATGCACGAACCGCCTGACCGTAGGATATTTTTCCCCGACTCACTGCGCCAAGTCTGCTGAATTTGATATTAAGAAGGTACGCACCACCTTCTTGCTCCATTTTCAGAAGTTGACATCCAGTTCTCATGAAGTATTGCTACTCTGTACTGTCTGTCTGCCTCTCTCTTCTCCTCGCCTCCCCAAGTGCGATGGGATTCAATCCTACGATCCACAGATTTGAAGATTCAGGCTCTCCCTTCTTCGTTTACGAAATGCCTGTCCAACTGTCCAACAACGAGACGGACGAGTCTCGAACCCGATTCTTTCGGACGATTGGGTATATATACCAACACCAATCCCGCCGTGCGCACCCTTGTATCACCAGGCGAATAACCAAGGTCCGGGCGGTAGTTGAACAGATCTCAATTCGTGGTGCCGACATACCGAGTGATGACCAACCCAAACCCACCATGGCACTCAAAAATACTTGGCTCCCAGTCGGTATAATGCCAGAGAAAGAGGTTTTGGACCAAATTTTTGCCGACATCGAAGTGTTCGGGGAGCGACTGGAGGTCGAAGGGGAACCAGGATACTTTCGGGAGCTGGATGATGAGACGAAGGAAATGGCTCGGAAATGCCTCAAGGACGGTTCTTATAAGGACTATTTTGTCACAATTGCTTGCCAACACGTAGGTAAAACATCCAGGCCAGTTTCGAACAAGTCAAACCACAACGGTCGGCCGGAAAATGTTGGATGGTGGACATACTGGTATTATGAGTATCTCGGGGGGGAAGAAGCTTTCGGTGAGCCACGTCAACAACATCGCGTTGTCTACGGAGATCTTGGTTGGAGTTTCCACCTCGTCCCCGATCTTGTTACTGCCTTCAGGGTCCTTCGCGATGTTCGCATGGGTGCGTGATTGCCAAGAACACAGGGGCTTATGCTGAAGTCTATTCTAGCCCTCGTCTTCCTCTTCCTCGCTGGTTGGGTCCATGGGGACATTAATCCTAACAACATCCTCTTTCAGGAAGGCCCCGGCCGGAAAGGAAAGCGAATTTCATCTGACCACCGCATGACAGACAACGCGGTAAATATTGCCCCAGCCATATATCAAAACACTTCTGATACCTCAGCCAAATAGTGTACACCCGGCTTTTTACTATATGATATGCGTAAATGGGTCTTTAAGCAACAGGATTACAACCCCTAACACGACCTGCAATCTCTGTTCTGGGTTGCTCTCTTCATTATCACACACAAAATACATCATGCACCTTCACATCAACTTGGACGTAAAATATTCTTCAGGAAGCGAGAAGATGATAGATATTGCCGGGGTGAACAACCCCATGCTATCATGACGGATCCAGACCACCTCGATAGATACTTGGCGGATGTACTTTATCCTAGTCTTCGCGGTTTCCAGACGCTATTTGTCGAGGAAATCGACGGGCTCCTCGGCGATCCAACCAATAAGGAGTCCCCACTCGAGGAGATAAGATACGTAAGGGCCTTCAATCTGATGAAAGCGCTCCTGGATTCTTGTGTGGCCGAGGTAGGCCGGATAGATCCCTACTTTCTAGTTTTCGTACCAGAAGATGTCCGTTTTCGAGATCATTTGCGTTCTGTGCGAGATTGTTAATATCATCCTTTGTGCCCCGTATTACGAGGAGTGGTTGGTCGCCCGATGGAAACCACAAACGTTTTGTCAGTTTCCCAGCTAAAACCTCCCCACTCACAACTCGCCGTACCAGTGTCTACATCAGAATATGCTATAGATATGATTGAATTATTATCGAAATGGACGCAATACTCCATGACTAACCTGTAGCTCTTTGTGATTGACGCTGTCTATGCTATTGTACTATGCATATTCTCCATTGGATATCGATACCAGTAAGTACATAATTCGAAGAGGCCGATTTGGAATTCGAGAAGCATCAAAGAAACTTCGAAAATTTTATTGAAAGCATGACACATGCATAGCGCACACAAGCGTAAAACGAGGTCGACTCGCCAGTGGAGTATCCCCAAAAGTACCTTCAAAGAATCTAAGCCGGCTTATCCCAATGGTACTAACGCAACTGCATTGCCGCATAATATCCATCAACAATTAACATCCTGCTTCTAATAGGTATGGTATCATCGAGTATGGTATAGCTCGGGCACATAGGAGGTCCCATGAGGTCCTTGAGTTTCTTAGCTGATCGACATCCACGACCGAAGTGGCAAGAGACGAACTATTGCCTCTGCCCTAGCCTTCGATCCAGATTGAAGTCTTCTGGTGCCCTTGGATAGTCTGTCGCTTGCCTGATTCGTTGCCGCCAAAGGCCTATATAAGACCTAAGCAGAAGAGGGAAATGCCATCAATAACTTGAAATCTCAAGGATGTTGAAGACTTTCCTCTTAGCTCTCTTCTCCCTTGTTACCTTCAACTTCGTTGCGGGTGCAGCTGTCGAGTATGATCTTGGTCCCATATAGTATACTGTAATCCAGATCAATTGACGCTTTCGACACCACGCTTTTTAGTGATCTCGCGGGATTAGTTACCAGGAACTTGACTCTAGCAGACGATGCACTCGTCCCAGAGGCAAACCCAGTCTACACCGTAGATTGCTCCAAGTAAGTGCTTTACCTTTGCTATTCGCTGACAGACCTTGGAATAATGTCCAACTTGAAGATACCCAAATGTCTGTTTGAACTGGTGCTACTACGTCTACTGTACGTCTCTCTTATGCTCCCCCGACTCCACTGTGGAAAAAGAAATATAATGTCCAACTTGAAGATACCCAAATGTCTGTTTGAACTGGTGCTACTACGTCTACTGTACGTCTCTCTTATGCTCCCCCGACTCCACTGTGGAAAAAGAAATAATTTTGAATTTGTATTATCTGTCTTGTCGTTGTTAGGCAAAACAAAGCGAACGAACCCGTGGACAGTAACCGTCGACAGAAAGGCGGGCCTCCGCCCCCTATCAGACTGTAAATCACCCAACAGATGTAGCGCGACGACCCCGCAAACTGGGTGGCCTAAGGAGCCCAATACTGGTGCGTAGCTATTATCGAAGTCAAGAGTTGTTTCTATGACTTATTATCTCAATCTGTTTTATGGTACTGACTGAAGGCTGGAGCTGTGATGAGCAACCGAAGAACACAAACAGCGAGGGCGGTGCTGCGGCAGCTACGAGGTGTATGCCCTCCGGCGAGAATTCAGGGGAGGGAGCAACTTGGGCAGGATTTATCAGTCAGTCACTGGGCGTCCGGGCCTGATCCTCTCTCTTGAGTCGTGATTAATAACTAACCTTGGGCTTTTGCGTTTTCTACTATGATAGATAAGCCTAGTGCGACTATTGCGGATGGGAAGCAAGTTGACGTCAAATTATGTATGTGGACTATGATCTCGAGGTTCCGGTAACTTACTACCTTTGATGATGACCGGCGTTCGCCGACGACAGCTTTCTCTGGCACCGCAAGTGGGTATTGTGCGCCGCTAGCTAATGCGAAGAATTCGGCAGGGTGTACAGCGCCTGTCGAAAGTAATTCGCCGGGTGTGGCAACTAACGGTCCTCGTCAACGTTGAACCCCATAAGTTCGAATGATCGAAGCGAAGATTGAATATTGAAAGAAGGAATTGTGATCCCTGTAGTATAGAATTCTTGTTGTACGAATGTTGATATGGAAGAGAGAAATCCAGACTGGTGTTTTACTTTGCTCTTCCTGCGACTACCCTCAATACTTGCTCCAGATTTGAAGTCTGCTCACTCAAGACGAGTCACATCGCCATACCCGCTAGGAATATCCAACGCGCACCACGAATGGTTTCACCGATTCACAATGAAACCCACCGCCTAATCCAGTCCTAAATACAATTATAATGAAGCATTAAAGCCCCACCCATCGTCCTCTTGGGTAAAGGGCCTATCGCCCTTCTAAGCTTGAGATGCTGACATGTAGTACTACATGCGCCTTCTTCCGATTTCCACGAACATATGTATATACTTCGAATGAATCCATCAATTCGAGAAGCACCAAAGATGGTCCGAACTCCGAGTTTCCATCGCCAACAACACGTGTAGCCCATAAAGGCCATGAAGCGAGGCCAACTCACTAGCTGTCATTGGGGACATCCTTTATATGCTGACACAACCACTAACGTAATGCATGGCTAGTTTTGAGTCAAACTTGTCGTCGTCCTGCTTCCCATGAGCCTTATCCCGCCGTCAAGCATGGTATGGTGCGGGGGTAGCAGGATATCACAGTTGGTTGACTTGAGCTTGCTGCTGTTGTTCTAATCGAACATCTACGGTTGACATACCACCAGTTCTGATCCAATACAGACACGCACTACTTCTCTGCATTTGGGTCTACTGTTTCTCCTGAGGAAGCCCAGTGGATGGGGCGTGGAGCCTGCCATTCTGTAGTTTGGAAAGGTTACGAGGTCACGTGAGGGAGAGTCCGCCGCGGAGACCTCCTGCAAGTCCTCGCAAGTCCCTTCCAGTTACCTCTTCCACCAATGCAGAACATTATCGTCGAGAGAACGCATGTTCTTTTACTGTCCGTCGTAGCGTTCCAAACTTCCAATTTGACAACACTTGATGCAATATTCTCCACCCAGGCCTGCATCCGTCCTTCTGACAGACCCGCCCAATTGTACAACCCATCGCATCACCCCATTCCGCTCTCCCCCACCAATATTATTTTACTCTATCCCCCATTTCTCAAACACCCTCACAACATTACCAAGCAATGCCTTCGGTACTTCCGCGCCTTGCCGAAAATGAACTGGCCGGCGCCACAAACACTGGCATCGTTTCTCCTCCACCTCTAGCCCCCGTTATATCACCTGCACTTACCGATAACAATCTATTCTGCACAGTCACAGGGGATCATGATCACTCGTCACTAATGAACGGTCCACCATCAGTACCGCCTGGAGTACTCTCGCCCTGTTCGTTCAACCTCACGCCAGAGTATTGCGTCGCATTACTTTGGCTTCCATTCGACCGTCCATTGCAACGTCTCCCCTAAGTGGTAGGTCAACGCCCTCAGATTCCATGCGATCACCTCGCTGTTCGGTTTTTCCTCTGACGTTGGTAGATCCCGAAGATTCATTCACATCTCATCCTATCCTCCTTCCCCCCTTCCTCCTCCAATAACTTTGGCGCCCACTGCCGCTGCTCGGGCTTAGCTCAACAACAAGGAGAAGGAGAGAGAGGAGAAGGAGGGAGATAAGTTTGTGAGGAAGCCGAAGCCGGAGTTCTCCGGTTCAAGGGTAGCTTTCGACCAAGTCATGGAGCCAATGAAACCGAGAAGGTCTCTAATGATATACCATCCTCACCTACACAGAAAGGCAAGCAGATACAGTCCGGTAGTTGGCTTATGGCTGGATCCCAGCCTCGACGATGACCCTCACAAGTGGGATCCTTGGATACTACCCAGAAAGTAAACGAAAGCTGAGTGTCAAATTAGAGCCCCCTCCATCACCAAGCGTTGCACTATCAAATGCCTTATTTAATATGATGCGACCGGACCGTTTCCCGCGCTTGGGCCCCCCAATAGTCAAACCACCGACGCCGTCGTCCAAATCTCCCAAGTCACCCCAATCAGATGCCCAAATAGGTCTTCCGCCTCTCAGGTCTTCTTCACCACGTTCTCGAAGATCAATGGACCAGTACTGCAAGAATGTGGCAAGAATGGGTAGCTCTTATGCCGGCCCCCGGCTCTCCACTGTTGCTGGAGTAGTATCAGTACCCGATGGGTCCAGGAGAAGAAAAAAAAGGGAGGCACCAAGGAGAAAGTTTCACTGAGTTCGTTCATGCAACGGTTTGACCCTCGAGTTTAGTAACTCCCCCTTCGCACCGTCGAGACACATTTTTGCCTTTTTAATCACCTATCCCTCCAATATTTCCGCTACCCATCATTATGACCTTTTCACCTCGAACGGTGCTCTTTCGTCCTTAGTCTGAGATCGCCTTTCATCTGCTATGGTATGGACTCCAGTTGGTTTTATTGCCGCTCACTTCATTTGACTTGCTCTGCAGTATCAATGGGTTTTCTTATGTAGCAATTCTGTAGTATGACTCCTCCCTTCCCTATTTATTAGCAACATCATTAGTTGACAAGATCACATTTTCTTGCTGTGGAGACTACAGCGCAACGTTAATTTAGCCGCCATTCGTACTACACAAGTGCCCCTAGTCTTGTGCATAAATTAACGATTTTCTCGCGATCCACGCGACCCATGCTATCCAAAAATACCGCAGGTATCAACATCAGGGCGTACCTCAAATGAACTTATCCGGAATTCGAGGAGCACCATCAAAGAAACTTCAAATATTTCAATGAAAACATGATACATGAATAGCCACGCAGGCTAAGTATATATACCCGAACCCCAAAAATACCTTCCAGGAACCTAAGCCAGCTCGGCTCAGTGCCACCAACACAAATACACTGCTATTCTTATCCGCACAATGACCATCGACAGTACCGTCCTGCTTCTAATGTCCATTCCATCATCAAGTATGGTGTAGGTCGGGCGTATGGGAGGCCCCAAGAGGTCAAACCGAGTTTATTTGCTGTCCGACATCCACGATCGAAGGGAGTAGAAATTGAAGTACCGCTCCGTCCCAACCTTGCATTCAGACTGAGGTCCTCTTCTGCTTTTGGATAGTCTGACGCTTTCTCAATTCGACACTGCCAGAGGAGTATATAAGATCTGAGCAGAAGAGGGAGACAACATCAACAATTTGAAACCTCAAAGATGTTGAAGACTCTCCTCTTAGCTCTCTTCTCCCTCGTTACCTTCGAATTCGTTGCAGGTGCAGCTATTGAGTATGATTCTGGTCCCATGAAGCATACCACAATCTAGGTTAATTGATACTTTTGACGTTTAGTGACCTCGCAGGATTAATTGCTAGGAACTCGACTCTGACAGGCGATGCGCTCGCTCCGGGGGAAAGCTCACTCTGGCTCTACACCCTACCCTGCTTAAAGTAAGTACTTTAATGACTACCTTTCATTGATGGGCCTAGGGATAATGTCCAACTCGAGGTACCCGAATGTCTGCTTGAACTGGTGCTTCTACGTCTATTGTATGTCTTCCAACTTACACGTCGAGTCCAGCCTCACTAAGGAAGAAAACCCCATTTTTGGTGATATTTTCTTTTGTCTGTATTGTTGCCTCCAGGCAAGACTGGGAGATCGAACCCATGGATAGTAACCGTTGACAGAAAAGCAAACCTCCGCTCTCAATCGGACTGTAAATCACCCAACAGATGCAGCGCGACCAAATCGCAGACTGGGTGGCCCAAGGAGCCTAATACCGGTGCGCAACTATCTGACAGACCATCATTTGGTAGTCGCTTCTATGAATCATTAGCTCAATCAATTTGATTGTACTAACTGAAGGCTGGAGCTGTGATGAGCAACCAAAAAATACAAACAGCGAGGGCGGAGCCGCTGCAGCTACGAGGTGTATGCCTGCCGGCGAGAATTCAGGGGAGGGAGCGACTTGGGCTGGGTTCATCAGTCAGTTCCCTTCCCTGAGTCGCAATGAATAACTGACCTTGGGCTCTTGCGTATTCTACTATGATAGATAAGCCCAGTGCGACTATTGCGGATGGGCAACAGGTCGAGGTCGAATTGTGTATGTACCAACTGCGGCGTGAATGCAGTGCGAAAATAGCGCTGACTTGGGCTTATTTTCATGACGGCTATTGTGCGTTGATTATAGCTTTCTATGGTACCAGCGCAACTGGATATTGTGCGCCGCTGGCTGGGGGTAGAGGAGGGTGCACAAAGCCCGTCGAGAGCAACTCGCCAGGTGTGGGGAGCAACGGCCCTCGTCAACGTTGAACCTATAGGTTTAGATGGTAACTAAGGTCTAAGGTGGAGCAGAAATCGAAGGAAGGAAATGTAACCCCTGCTAGTAGTACGTACAGATATGGAATAGTTGCTGTAAACTCAAACGTTGATATGGAAGAAAGAATCTCCGGCCCTGCTTTATTCTTCCTGCAAGTGTACTTAGCGTTCATTCGGGTCCACTTACTCCTAACGACGAGCCCCATCTCCTTCCATATATCCCTTTAGAGCATCCAATGCGCACGACTCACCCACCCGACTCTCTAGCTCCCTCCACAAACAATTTCAATGGAATCTCCTGATTTGATTCAGACTAAGGGGGATGATAAGCAAGCACCAAAAATTTACCACCTTCCGAGAATACGGGCCATGATACAATGGAGGCGAGACAAGGCAGATAGGATAAGGTTGCAATAGGTAGATATAATTATTTTTTTCTGAACAATATAGGAAAATTTACTCATATACAAATCCACTACTATCTACCAATAACTCTAGGAGATACTGAATCGCATTTCTTGCGGCACCCTTTGAGTCGCATTAGGGTGTTGATGGGGTACTATCACTGCCAAAAACATCTTTTCAATACCGACACAACCCAACTACTAACATAATGCTTGACTAGCTTGGGGTCAACGATTATCACAGTGGTTCCAGAGCCCTTTTCCCATGTGAGGTATAGTTGTTGGACTGTATTTCCATACCGCTACAAGCAAATATACTGCGAAGACGCAATGGGGGTGTACTAAGGATAAGTTAGCGACTACGCCCCTCAGCAGGGTGGTATCTACATAAATCAAAGTGTTCTGGAGTGGTACGCGGGGAGTCTGGTGGAGGAAATGTGCTAGCGGGAAAGTGATCAAATGCAAAGTGTTAAGGGATTTCGACGAAGTATCATAGATATAATTCATTGTAACCATATAAAGAGAATGCGGAGGAATAAAAAAAGGGAGGGAGATAGACCATTTAAAAGTGAGAGAATGAAAGCGAAGGGGGGGAAAGGGGGTAGAATATATGACATGTGGGTCAACCTTGGCCACGTTTTACTCACAATGCTACTTTTCTCATTCCACGATGGTTTTTCGTGTACAGGGGAAAAGAGGTTTTTATTGATTGACGTCTCCATAATTCAACAAAGGTGGCCTTCGGATCCCGGAGGGTATCCTGTTCCCATTCAACCACGACCAATTTTTCCTCACCTGAACAAATCATGGCCTCATTCAAGTCGACTTACTGCCAGGCGTGTCACCCTGATACACTGTAGAGCTTGTAACTAGCTAACAATGAAATAGAAACAGTCAGACGGGGGGCGCGAGCACGACTGCGTCCGCAAGTCGTTTGGGGCTCCAAAGTTCAGAGGGGATCGTCACGGCCACCTGAGACACGATGATAAGATGGCAAGAGCAACAAGGGAAGAGTGGTGAAAAACAAGAGAAGATGAGGTGAAGAGTGATCTGAGGGCCGACCGAAACACCAGTCTTTAGATGCCAAGAAAGGGGGAGTCCGATTAACTAGAGAAACTTCCTACTACACATGAAGCTGTATTTTATACTATTTCTAACGAAACTCGAAATGCTGTATTTTATGAATATAAAAGAATTAGAAACCAAAAGGAGAACAAGCCCAGTCCTCTTTCTACCCATTCCACAATCCTTGGGGTGAAGCCTATGGGGAATTGTAATGGATGAGTGCTGTGCTATTGCAAGGGGCTGTGGACGGCCGTAGATTGTAGTCAGAAAAATGGAGAGTCGAGTCACAGCACGAGTGGGACGTCCTCATACGATCGAATATGTCCATTGTCCATTTCTTGGGGACACTAGTGAGAGCGCTGGTCGGTGTCCCCTTTTCCCAGGTAGCCAGGCGGCGATCTCTACAACACACATAACACCTATGCGGTTCGGATGTTCAAACACAGGCTGCAATCGTAATAAGGATCATCAAATTTCAGACAGGGACTATGAAAATAACCGAAGCAGTGGTTCAAAGCAGCGGAGCAGGTCAGCTCTAATGCCATCAACTCCGAAGAAACGTGCAAAATCGAATGGCTCAGCAGGGATATTGCGGGGGTTGAAAGCCATTGCTTCCGCCCAGGGGATCGAGCCTGTGCAAGCGACATGCCTTCTCAGCTTGGATAAGAATTATATACAGACATGCGTTATCTCCAAGACACTTCATCCTGAAGCTGTACGTCCCCGCCTTTCTTTCCATGTACTTTATGTTTGAGCTGCCGTTTGTAGGTCACCCAACTGGAGTATATTTGGGGATACAAGTATAATACACTCAACCTTGACACGCGCTACAACCTCTTCCACCGTAAGTATTCTTCCTGCTCGCTAGCCTCAATGTATTCACAGCTCTCCTTTCAGTCAATCCCACACTTCACGCTGCTTTTGATGCAGGTACACTCGCACTTCTGCCTCATTTGGAGGACATGATACCCCTCTACAACCACTTCATTGACTTGGCAAAAAAGGGATCGCAGCTCCCGAAAATTACCCCGGTGCGCATTCCCATCAGGACAGTAGCCTTTGTTCTTAAATTGATCTTTTTCCTGCAGAAAATCTATAAGGGCAAAAAATTATTTGAGTATACTCTACTGTACTTGGATACAGCACCGCGCCTTTACATTGTACGGGGGAATTTCACCGATGGGCGCACCTGCCATGATCCCCCTTTCTCAAGCTTTCCCACCATCACCTCGCATGTGCATCCACATTTGGTTGTATTTAATCTCGGCGAAAAACTCCGGCGGCTGCAACCCCTGGATCGCGAGCTCGTGGAAGATCGTACTCCTGGGCAAGTGCAAAAAGGGATGAAATTGGCTGCGCTGCTGTACGCTTCCTGGATGAGGTCAATTGATGTTCCTCCTGATTTCCAGGTGGAGAAATGCAAAGGGAGCGCCAGCAGTAGCAGGGGACGCAACTCAGGATCTCTTACCCGATCTCGCTCTTCTTGCACAGAAGGTGATGGGGACGATAGTGGGGGTGGAGATAACAACAACAACAACAACAACGATGATGATGATAGTGATGATGACGACGACGATGATGATGATGAACTTGAAGAGGCTGACAAAAGCGAGTCCGTATTATATGACTGGGACCACATCAACGCGTGGAGGAATACCACTGTTTTTGAGCCCCTTCCCAGGCACGGTGCCACCTCCAATTCGCCTCCACTTAACTCGTCTACCACTGTTTGAGTGCCGGACCCTCAGGCCTCAGATCCAAATTTCATGCTTCGCCAGGTGTATGCATTATTGTGACGTGGCCAGGGTGATGTTGACTCATCAGTCAATGAACATAATTCTATTTAGATAGCGAGAGAGGGGGAGTCTGATTGACTGAAAAACCAAACTACTACAACAAAGCATTCTTGTATATGATTTCTAACCCCAGCACAACATTCGATAAGTCATAGACGTGATAAAATAGAAGTCAGGCCGTGCATGACACAACGACAATCACAGAGTATTGAGAGAAACGGGTCTCATGCATGATTGTCAAATATAATCGGCCGTCTGACTCGGTGGATGGTGTCACTATCATCCGACTATACTAAGCGAGTTCTACCGTATATGGCGGGTGCTCCCTTTTTAGACGAACCCTGACTGGCGTAAGAGCGTCGTTCTTTTACATTTGTGCTTCTGGCCATTTTTGGTTTAGAGGATGAAGATCCTATTCCGATATCTTGCCATGACGTATTTCCGATTTGGTAGTCTTTATGTTTCTCCTAAGGTTTCGGGATGGAGAAGCAACCACCACCAATCCGTCTCCTTAGGGTAATTGTATGTTCTTTGCAATCTGAGCTGCCAGTGACAGTACGAAGGTCTGATGAGTTAATCACTTAAGCCATCTAGTACATCAGTAAAAAGTGAATCCTTTAGAAGATTCACGCAAGCAGAGAGTGTAACGTCGGCACGCGAATTGCAACGATGCTGGATCAAAAAAAGTGCGCCCATTCAGCGCCCAGATACTCTCACGATGTCTTGAGTAGATACAACGCAAGCTTGCAAAAGTGGATATCATACTCTACGCCGACTAACTCCGAGAATCAAGGAATAGGCTCATGCTCCAGAGAATGACCAGTCCGTAAGTCTGATTCAACATTCTTCAGGAGGAACATAATGTCAATTATTCCTTGGGCGCACGATGCCGTATCATGATGGAACTAGATTGCCTCAACAGATGCTTGGCAGGCGTGCTTTATCCCAACCTTCACGATTTCCGGATGTTGTTTTTCAAGGTAACTGACGCACCCTCAGCAACCCCGCGAATAAAGTGCACCCGCCAGAGAGGATAGGATACGCAAGGACCTCCAACTTGTTGAAAACGCTGTGGAGCTCGCCCCTCGGTACCAATGGAAAACGGACACCGATTCGGGTCTCCACGAGCGTCTAAAACAACCTTATTTCACCTTTACCCTACCTCCCTCCAGTTGGAGAAAGCCGTAGAATATTCCTCAGCCCTCCCCAGACTCCTTTCAATAAATACCGACGTCCAGGTTTGAAGTAATAACTTCACCGCCCACCAAGTCAGATGAAAAACATGTCCACCAACTTCCACTGGGTCCTCCCTTTTCCTCCTAGGAAGGGCCCTCGGTTTGAAATACCAACTGCTGTCGGATGTAATCGTGCTCGCCCATCTTCTGATACCCTTTCTGTTGAGATCCGCCTGAAGATTTTACAACACCCCCGATTCTTGTGTAACTGAGGCAGACTAGATAGACGACTACTTTCTGGGTTTTGTAGCATATACTTTCCGTGTTAACGGTCAGTGCTCTCTTTATCTTAATGCTATCTGTTGTGCCCTAAAAAACAAAGTTGAACATGCCCATGAAATATCCCAAGTCAAAACCACCCCGCTTATAAGTTCTCGCCCGTTAGAATGTGCTATAAGTACCACGCTGACAACTTATTACCTGGATGAGCGCAATACTCTATTATCAACGAACGTCCTGTGATTGGCATTGCCCATCCCGCTCGAATGCGTGCCCCCACCCCCCATTGGGCATTAACCTCATCAGTACGTAATTCGGAGAGGCCCTCCGGAATTCGGGAAGTATCAAAGGGACCTCGAATATTGCGATGAAAGTATAACGCGGGTGGCTCACACAAGCGTGAAACGAGATCGACTCGCTAGTGGAGTATCCCAAAATACTTTCAGAGAGCTTACCCCAGTGGTACTTACGCAAATACACTTCTGTGTATTCTTATTCGCATAATGGCCACTAATAATCAGTGCCCTGCTTCTAATGGACCCACCATTACTGAGTTTGGTATAGCTCGGGCACATAGGGGGTCCCATTAGGTCAAACCCAACCGCTCGAGTCCACTAGCCGTCCGACATCCACGATGGAAGGGATGTAAGGGATGAACTACTGCCTCCGCCCCCAACCTTGGATTCAGACTGAAGTCTTCTGGTGCTTTCAGATAGTCTGGCGCTTATTCACTTCAGCGGTGCCAGGGGTGCATATAAGGCCTGGGCAGAAGGGGCAAATGATATTAACGATCTCAAAGATGTTAAAAACTCTCCTCTTAGCTCTCTTCTCCTTCATCACCTTCAACTTCGTTGCGGGTGCGGCTGTTGAGTATGATTCTAGTCCTATATAATATACCCTGACCCACAGTAATTGATACCTCTGGCACCACGCCTTTTAGTGACCTCGCAGGATTAGTTGTCAGGAACTTGACTTTGGCGGACGGTGTACTCGCCCCAGAGGCAAACCCAGTTTACACCATAGATTGCTCCAAGTAAGCATCTTAATCGTTAATACTCACTGACAGGTCCAAGAATAATGTCCAATCCCAGATACCCGAACGTCTGCTTGAATTGGTGCTACTACGTCTACTGTACGCTCCCGACTCCGCTATGGGAAAAGAGATTGTTTTTAATCCTTAATATCTGTGTTGGCGTCACTAGGCAAAACAAAGCGAACAAATCCATGGACAGTAACCGTCGACAGAAAAGCAAACCTCCGCTCCCAATCGGATTGTAAATCACCCAACAGATGCAGCGCGACCAAACCGCAAACTGGGTGGCCCAAGGAACCTAATACTGGTATGTACAGCTATTGCCTGACGACCCTTCCATGAATCATTGGCTCAATCTGTTCGATGGTACTGACTAAAGGCTGGAGCTGCGATGAGCAACCAAAAAATACAAACAGCGAGGGTGGAGCTGCTGCAGCTACAAGGTGCATGGTTACCGGCGAAAATTTGGGTGAGGGAGGGGTTTGGGCCGGGTTCATCAGTGAGTAGGCGCCTAGGCGCTATCCTTCTCCCCGGCCCACGGTGCTGAATGACTAACTCCGGACCTTTTCCATGATAGACAAGCCCAGTGCGATGATTGCGGACGGGAAGCCAGTTGATGTCAAATTGTGTATGTGCAATCCTACTACTACATGGAGTGTGAAGAAAGTGCTGATTTTGGACTTACTTTTGCCAACTATAGCTTTTTCTGGCACCGCAACTGGATATTGTGCGCCACTGGCTAATCCGAAAAATAAGGCAGGGTGTACGAAGCCTGTCGAGAGTAACACGCCGGGTGTGGCGAATGATGGCCCTCGTCAACGCTGAGTCTACAGTCAGTGCCATATATTTAGACAGTGACTAGGACCTGAGTTAATGTGAATATTAAAGGCAGAGATTGTAATTCTTGTAGTACATAAATGCATAGAACTACTATTGTGCGCAAACCTTCTGCAAATACCATACTTAGCCCTACAAGCTTGAAGCGAGGTTAACCCACCACCCGTCATCGAAAATATCTTGCACTATAAGCTGACATAGCCCAACCAACAATGCAATACATGGCTAGTTTTGACTAGCAGCTATCGTCACCCTGCTTCCTGTGAGTCTTGTCCCGCCATTAAGTATGGAATAGCACGGACGCACACGCAGAGATCACATTTGGCTGGCTTGAGCTTGCTGCTATCTTTCGGCTCAGACGTCTTTGATCGACACTAGTGTCGACCTAGCGCAAAACCATACTAGGCTTGGATGGTCTGAAGGGAAGGTGGCGGCGGTCGTCAGCCCTGGAGCTTCGATGATCGAACCCAGAGAGTCACAGGAACGACGAGAGAAGAAAAGTGAGCAGAGAGCGCTATGAAGGGGTTGGGGGAGCAGGGGTCGCTGGAGGGTTTATAGTTTCCAGAGGGAAGTGTACGAGTTGTAACTTAAAGATCTGAGGGAGTCCAAGTAGATAGAAAGCGGGGGTGATATTCCGTGCCGAAACCAATCAAGTATTTAACTACGAAAATTAGATAGAGGAAAGTACACGATGATACGATAATTTTCCTAAGAGGTACTGAGCAGGCGACGAATTGAGATGAGAGGGAGAAATCTAATTAGTTGCCTGAGTAGTTTAACGAGCATGAATGGTTATGGAAGAGAGAAATTTTTCTGACAGCTTGGAATGTAAAGTGAAACAGAAAGTGTAGTATTCAAGGAGGGGGATCTGTGCTCTAAGAGTTGAGAGGTGAATAGAAAATCTAATTAAGGAATGGTGTAGAATGGAGGAGAGTGACGAAACTATGTGGGTCCATATACTTCGGTAACGGAAAGGTTCGGAGCGGTAGTTGAGTTGTCGGGATGTCGGTGACGAGAGCTTGAGCGCCGATCTGGCTTAGGCCGGTCCGCATTCTTAGTAGATGATGCTAAAATCTATTAGTAGCTCGTTAGCTCTTGATATAAAGAAGGCATTTTCAAGGATGAGGCGGAAACCGTGCGCTAGTGCACTGCGTTTGAACAATGTTGAGAACTTTCTTTGTTGTTCTCTTCTCCCTCGTTAGCACAACCTTGTTGCAGGCGTAGCTATCGAACAAGAATTGGACTTGCTTACTAGTAATCTGACCTGTTTTTGTTATGTCTGTTCCGTCCAGTACCAAAAAAACCATGTAATAAATTATATCACAAGGACAGAATTTTTCCTGTCTATCCGAGACCATATTGTTCGAGTCCACTAGGCCATATTTATACCACATACCCATTGGAAAACCTCACTGGAGCGTCATTAAAAGGTTAGGATAGAAAATAAAGTAGGATGCTCCACTTGGAGGTACGACTATGTAAATTACAGTGATTCAACTAAAAAAACTTGAGAGATCAACCATCAGAGGTAAATCACTGACTGATGAACCGAGACAAAGCCCTCCCTCCCCAGAGTTCTCCTTCCTGTCCACACACCTCGTAGCAGCATTTGCACCCCCTCTCACTCGGAATAGCCCCTCGCAGCCCCTATATTCAATACCATCAAACGGAAGGAATTTGGTATATGGCGGGGGAAAAGGAGAGGTTTTGAAGGAGATATGAGAGATATAAGGCATCATAAGATAAAAAAGAGAGGTGAACGGGGTGGTTGAACGCCTAGTCCAACTCGGTACGACGTTGAGGCTGATGGAATCCGGCCTCAAAAGTGTTTTGTAGAAGGAAACAGAATGAAGTAAAGGAGTAACTGCGGAGCTCATCTTTTTATGAAGTTTTCTGGCTCGTGTTCGTTCAGCTGCAAGGGACAGAATGGGTATATTTGCGGGAGTATATCAGGAGTAGTGGAGGAGGATGTGAGGTAGTGGTCCGAGGCCAGCGAGCGGTCGATCTGAGTGTGTTCAGCATGGCATGAGTACGCGATCCTCATCTGCCATTCAAAAGCCTATGTGGTGTCTGTCTGGTGCCCCAGACACATCAAGGGTAGGAAAGCCCAGGAGCATTATATTGGAGGATGGAAAAGACGGTAAGTCCTCAGTGTCCTGTGCTGCAGAACACCGCGGACACGAACCACTGCGGTGAGCGTCGAGCGCATGCTGCTCAGCAGGTATGCACAGATACGGACAGCGCAGCCACCGATCGACACAGCCTCGTGGCTTGGTGTTACATTAACCTTAGGCTTTAGTACTTCAGTGTCAAGCGAAAAATAACAGCAATTATCAACTTCTCCCTGGACCGACTTCAATTTCACACTCGGAGACGATGCCTCCGTTGTCATATCATATTCACGCCTCTCGAAGAACGTCGAGGAGGGTAGTGGGCCTTTCGCCAACATTGTTAACGCTACTACATATACCACCTGGATTACCCTGCAGAACAAACATGACTCTTCGATTGAATATCATCATCTTACTTCCTTTGAGCCTTGTCCCGCCATCAAGTATGGAATAGTGCGGGCGTACACGCGGTCGAAAGTGATCATATTTGGCTGACTTGAGCTTACTTCTGACTTCTTCGATTATGTGCCACTAGTCCCGATCTAACGCGAACTCCTGCTTAGTCCAAGAAAATAACAAATCACCCAACGCCTAATGATTGCTGAGCACCGCAGGGGATGGATGTAAGGAAGGCAATTTCGAGGGGGAGACGAAATCCAGTCGCCAACGCACTACCTTTCAACGATGTTGAAAACACTCCTCGTCGTTTTCTTCTCTCTTGTTGCCATAGCATTCGTTTCGGGCGCAGCTATCGAATATGATTTGGACTCGCTTGCTAGCAATCTGACCATCGCGGAACACTCGCTCCAGGCCCGGGGATTTACACCATAGACTGTTCCAACCTCAAGTAAGTACTTTAAGAATCACCACCCACCGATGGGTCTAGAAATAACATCCAACCCGAGGTACCCGAACGTTTGCTTGAACTGGTGCTACTACGTCTATTGTGCGTATTGACCCAATTCATACAATTAAGCTAACCCCAAACGTCACGCTGGTACGCAAATGAACAATGGTGTGACACTACACAGACAAAACAAAGAGGACCGACCCGTGGACAGTAGCAGTCAATCGCGAATCAGATTGCAAAACACCCAACAGATGTAGTTACAACAAACCCCAAACTGGGTGGCCTCGGGAGCCGAACCAAAGTGGGTATCATCAAAACCGTTAAAGAATTGTATACTAAATTGTTTCCGTTCAATGGTACTTAAGAGTGGAGCTGTGATGAACAACCAAAAAATACAAATGACGAGGGGGGTGCGAAAGCCCGGCAACGAGGTGCATGCGCGAGGGGGAGAACTCGGGGGAGGGAGGGGCTCGGGCTCGGTTCATCAGTCAGTGGCATAGCCCTGATAGGTCTATCTTCAAGTTTATTACTGATTTACTGACTGTACCTTGCCATCATTTGGGACGTTGATAGAGGGAATCGACAACGGGGTCAAAGTTAAGGTCCAACTTGGTAGGTAGCTCCGGTCGACAGTCAATCACCAGGCCCGTTGTGTTCGATTTATTGACTTCGTACTATGCAGTATTTCCTCCCGGGACTACTGCGAGTGGGTACTGTGCACCGTTAGGTAACCCGAAGAACTCGCCGGGGTGTACACCACCTGTCGAGAGTAACTCGCCCAATGTGGAAAACGATGGTCCCCGACAACACTGAAATTCAAAAAGTCGCATCAGATGTTATAGTTGTTATCCAAATCGAAACAATGCTATGTATATTTGTACCAAAGTATCTCTCAGTCGAAAAAAGAGCACACAGAACAAAAGATCATTTCATTCAACTCCCTTTCCATCACACAGGAGGCAAACTCCACTCACTCTTAACAACAAACCCCATCTCCTCCCACATCCTCCCCGTCCTCGGAAACCTCTCCACAACGGGCCTCACATACTCCCTCGTCACATCCATAACCCAATTCTCCCCCGCCCAACTCTCCAACTCCCCCAAACGACACATATACTCATTAACCCCCAAATCCAACAACTCCCGTATATCACTCTCATCATACTTAACCCTCTCATTCATCCTCCTCCTCTCATCAATCCTATGCTCCGCCCACGCCCTCACCTTGGCCAAAAGCAAAAGCAAAAACGGCGCAAGCGGTATATCAGGGAAATATTCCTCGTAGTGTATTTTCTCTGGGGGTATGTATGGTGGGAGGCCGATATTCGCGGGGAGGAGTAAGTCGACTTTGCATTCGCGATGAAGAGGTAGAGAGGGTGTGGGGAATTGGGGTGTGAGAATGTAGTGGAGGATTTGGTAGGTTGCTGTTGGGTTAAGTGAGGGTGTGAGGTAGAAATCGGAGGAGTTGTTTTCCGTAATGAGGTGTTTGAGTTCTTCGATGTCGATGCTGTTTGTCTCCGGGTTGGTTTGGCTCGGGCTGGGGAGGATTACAAAATCCACGTCCTAAAGGGATTCCAAATAGTTTTTGCGTTTGCTCGTGTGTTCTTGGTCGTAGGAGACCTTTGGTAGGAGGGAACACTTACTCGTGGGTTACGGTTCTCAGCACCATACATCGCAGCAGCCGTACTCCCAATCAAACAACACTGGAACCCATGCTCCGCAAGCACTTTTACCACCGCCCTCGCAGCCCTTTGTATCTCTTCCGCAGACGGCGTCGGGGGTCTACGTCCCTGCCACATATCGTGAGGGGAAGAAAAGGTCATAAGCGCCCACCAGTAGACGTAGTGGGGATCTTTATCACACAAGTACAGTAAGGTGAGTGTGCTAAATATAGATTGACTCAGTGGGAGGGACTGGAAGATGCTTGAGAGTCGAGGGACGTGCGAGCCCCACGAAGAGGGGATGGTAAAGATCTGGAGGCTGATTTGGGCTTGCTGGGTGTGTTGGACAGCGAGCAGGTGCTTAACCCTGATTGGACGAGAAAGGTCCCGAGTCGCGTATCAGGCTGCGTCGGTAGGCCCAACTGCGGCGAAAGGGCAATCGGGGGGTGCCGATCATAGGATAACTGTGGGATATACGCCGGCATGTGAGCAACAAGATATACATAGAGAGTTGGTGAAAGTGCTGCGAGTGTTACAGGCGGGTGTGGTAATTTCCAAGTTAAAGCGCGTAAGCTTTCTAGCCTCAAGTTCAAGCTTCACCGTTAAAAAACGAATAGCAAGCATGAGTTAGTATATGTGTTGCCTTGGCGCGTCAAGAACGTTAGGCGACTACACATACATTATCTCGACATCCTCACATGTCTGACTATGCGATAAGCTCGGATATGTCACCGCAAATCAGGTCAGAGATCTGAGCAGCTAGCACGCGGTTTGGCTGACTGAGTTTTAGGAACTTACCCGCTTCCGCACTTCCGTTCGTTACTATGGTAATGCTGCTCCCGAGCCTCGACGGCAATATGGAGGTAGCTATTGTTGGACTAATTTTGTTCCCAACTCAATACTCGATGCTCTTGTCTATATTGATAAGTGCTCTTACTATCAGCGATCTATCAGTCATAGAAACAAGATTTTCAGGCGGTTGGCGAGGACGAGATTTGAGATGGGTGCATATATGCGCTGATTGATATCATGTGCTTGGACGGATCATTTCTTGCCGTTTACCCCGTGGACATAGCGGACGACTAAATTCGTCCTGGTTGGTTCTAGTAGTATGGTGTGTGTCGTGCTAAGTCATAAAAGTTCGTTAAGGTATTCCAACACACAACATAGAGGGTGATATCCAGTGACTGGGGAATAATAAACCAAGAAAAAGATAGTAAAATCAAACAATAAATGTAGAGTCTAACCTGATTCATCAAAAATCGAAATTACATCCTCCTCAATAATCCCCAGCGTCCTCATCCATATGTCTCTCCGTCGAAGGCGTGGCTTCGGTATTAGCTAGAAATGCGCCTCTCGTTTTCAGGCCTCCCGAAAATCCAAAACCTCGCCCTCCTCCAAAGCCTGTGCTCGGGAATCCGCCTCTTTCGGACTCGGATTCGGGCGCAGATTTAGTTATGAATTTTGGTACAACAGGCGCACCAAACCGTACCTCACTCTCGATGTCGTCCTCGAGGTCAAAGAAACCTTGTCCCTGCTCGATTGTACTTGGTGAGATGACTGTCACGGTTGTTACGCTGGCATTTGGATCGTCAGAGAAGAGGTGTGAGGCGGGGGATGCGAGAGAGGTACTGTCTGTGTTGGTATTTGTATACGAGTTGGATGAGTGAGTGGATTTGGATTTGGATCTGCGGTGGGAGGTACCCGAGGACGCAGATTTAGACTTTGATTTTTTGGAGGGAGTGGAGGTTGTTGGGTGTTGGGTGAGGCGATCGCTGAGGGAGGTGGAAGTACGACTGCGGGAATCAGAACCAGCGTTGGACGTGCCTGCGGGTGTTCGCCTGCGGGTATACACACCCCCGTCGAGATCCGCGCCTTCATCGTCTTCTTCGGGGAGTAACGGCTGTTGCTGTTCATGTTCTGGCCAGAATGGCGAAGGTATACCGGGATAGCCATCCCCACTCCCTTGGAAGCCCTCAAACTGGCTGTCTCCAGATGTAACACTGAGAGCCTGAGCCATCTTCTTCATCTCGCGCCTTTCCCTCCTCCGTCTACGCCTTTCCTCTTTTTGCCTCCGCTCCTCTTCCTCAGCCTCTGCCAGTGCAGCAGCAGTGGTGCTAGACAGGCTGTTTATTGTATCTGCATCGAGTGGTGCTGCGTCCGAGTCGAATGTCGCCGTGGAATGTACAGTGAGGGTAGGCGTAATAGGACCAGTGGCTGTCGGACGAGTGGTACCGTAGAAAGAGTCATCATTATCCGCCGGTAGCTGAATAGCCGGTCGACCAAACAGATAAAAGCCAAAGAGAGAAATGCTGCGTGGAATGCGTGCTCTGGACTTCCTGCGCACAGAGCCTGGGTTTGAGTGCAAAGACAGCGTCTCGGCGTCGGCGAGGAGGCCGCGGAGGTCGTCCCGGGCAACGCCTGCGTTGGTGAGGTCGTCGGCAGAGGGTGCAGTGCGCAGACACGGCAGGCAGGCGTTGAGGCGGTCTGTCCACGAAAACGCGGTACTCATCGTGGTACAGCAGCAAGTCTTAACACATGCCTCTCAACAGTTGACGCTATCAATCAATCTCACAACATTATGTACGTCTGTTGTCAAGCAACAACAAGTCTCTGTTAGTATATCGGTTAGTACACGCGCCTGTCATTCACTTGGCCGCGCGAAAGCGGGGTTCGACTCCCCGACAGAGAGTTTCTTTTTCCCTCAACTCACACTACATACACTATACACGCTACACACGTCAGCGGAACCTTCCCAACCGAGACCGAACTACGGAGCAGTTGCCGGGGTCCGGCATAGCCAATAACCGGATTCAAACAGACTTGAAACACTGATGTATACTGTCAACGTATTAACGCTAATTTGGGCTCGGTGTCGGGGTGCTCCCAAGCGACGCTTACATGCCGCTAGCTGACAACAATATCTGCTCGCGGCGGGAACGGTAGGAGCTCATATTCGCGGGTTAGTCATGCTGCCTAAATTCACATTGTTTACCTCCTCTGGACGAGCAGGCATACATATATACTCGAGCACCATGAACAAAAATGTTCTCCATTTCCATACCTCTGAAATAGCCCTCGGCTCAGATTTTGTCGCTGCGCCTCACTATTGGACGTTCTGTAGCCCTCTAGTCCAACTTTTGTCATGGCGTCAACTACTGAGTATCCCAGTGGCCAAGGTCCATCATCGGCTAGATCGTCTAGGTCCTCTCTGACTTTCGCCGGTCCTTCACACTCGCAAAACTCTACGCAGACCCCGTCTAGTTCTCATCCACGCCCACACCCTTCCTCGACACCTACTTCCCTAGCTTCAGACTCACGATCAGATCTGCAACAGGGTAATCCCCCGCATCGTTGGTTCTATGGCCCCGCTCGGTCTGTGAGTCGTTCTGGCTCCTCGATACAACTACAAACGCCCCTCGAACGTGAAATATCGAGGACGGAACAACGGATACAGATGTATGGTGGTGATTGTATACATGATCCGGCGCCGAAACCGAAGACCCCGAGTCTTTTGTCGTGGAGGAGGAGGAGTGATGGTGG
The DNA here is from genome assembly GCA_015584085.1 of Macrolepiota fuliginosa MF-IS2. Taxonomy (NCBI): domain Eukaryota; kingdom Fungi; phylum Basidiomycota; class Agaricomycetes; order Agaricales; family Agaricaceae; genus Macrolepiota; species Macrolepiota fuliginosa. Next base: position 26,381 of record MU151265.1, read on the forward strand.
CGGTAGTGGTAGTGCGTGTGCAGCTGCGCCGAGGAGGTTGTCGAGGGTGGGAGGTGTGTCGGGTCCAAGTCCAGTGGTGAGTGATGGTAGTGATCCGGATTTGAGGATTGAGGAGACGGAGGAGGGTCCTGGACTTGGGCTTGTTTCGCCATCTGAGACGCTTGATAGTAATCTCGTGGGTTGGGATGGACCTGATGATCCTGCGAACCCGCAGAATTGGAGTGTGAAGTATAAATGGTTTATTACGATTTTGTGTTCTATTATGACACTCAACGTGTAGGTTTTATCAATACTCATAATGCCTTTTCGTGCTGACGTTTTAATTAGGACATTCGCATCATCTGCACCGTCTGTTACTACGAGCGAAATTAGGGCCCGCTTCGGCACCAGTAAAGAGGTATCATATCTCGTAACAGCAATGTTCCTTATCGGCTTCGTCATCGGTGTATGTTCCTCTCACTCTCTCTACAACCCACCCACTCATCCACTAACTTCCCTCCCCCCATTTATATAGCCGCTTCCCTGGGGCCCAGGAAGCGAAATTGTCGGCCGTAGACCAATCTTCGTCATCACAATGTTCGCCTACACAGTATTCCACCTTGGCCAAACTCTCGCACCCAATATCCAAACACTTCTCGTCACCCGCTTCCTCTGTGGTTTCTTCGGCGTTGCACCCGTGACGAATTGTGGTGGCGTTATTGCTGATATATGGTCTGCTGAAGGGCGGGGGCCTGCGACTAGTTTGTGGACCGCTTGTGTATTTTTGGGGCCGGTTCTAGGCCCGATTATTGCTGGATTGTAAGTCGCTTTTTGGTCGTACTGTGATCATATCTCTGATGCGGCTGTTACTTTTTAGTATTATACAAGATGGGATTAGTTGGAGATGGGTGTTTTGGATCATGATGTTTTTCGCGGCGGGATGTACGCTTATCACGATTCCACTCTTACCTGAGACGTATGTGCCTATCATTCTACTCAAGAAGGTACAATTCAACCCTCTCACTCTACCCTCCCCCCACCCCTCATTAACGCTCCTATTGTAGGTTAAACGGCTCCGCAAAGAAGATCCAGTAGGCAACAAAAACCTCTATGCCGAGCATGAGAATCAAGACTGGTCCTTCCGGGGAGTCATAAACCGCACCCTCTTCCGTCCCTTCATAATGCTAGCAATGGAACCAATCCTCGTGCTCGTAACAATATACCTCTCAATCGTATACGGATTGCTCTACGCACGTAAGCACGCCAATCCCTCTGTCCCCTCACTACAACTAACTCCCTACCGGGGATACACAGTATTCCAAGCATTCCCGATAATATTCACCGTCCGACATGGCTTCACCATCTCCCAAACCGGACTCGTATTCGTCGGAGTAGGAATCGGTACCACGCTCGGCTCATTCGTGAATTACCTCACGACCCTTAAGTATAATAAGCTCATACCCAAGTGGAGGGGGTTCCCACCAGCAGAGGAGAGGCTTTTGGGGGCGATGATTGGTGCGCCTGCGTTGGTTGTTGGGACTTTTTGGATGGGATGGACGGGGAATTATTCGTATGTACCATGGTATGTGAGTGCGTTGAGCACGATTGTGGTTGGATTCGGGATTAGTTTGATTTTTATGGGGTTTTTGGTGAGTCGTATTTTGGGTTCCCTGTTTTGGTAATGGCTAATTGAGGCGTTAGAGTTATCTGGTGGATACATATTTGTGAGTTCGATTTTTTTTGTTGATGTGGACCCTATCTAATGTGGGTTTGTAGGATGTATAGCGCATCGGCATTTTCGGCGAATACGATTTGTCGTTCGGCCGTCGCAGCCGCGTTTCCGTTATTCACAGTACAGATGTTTACCAATGTATGTCCTCTACCTCCTCTTTCCTCCCTCCATGATGATCAACTCGTCGCGGTTTGTAGATGGGCATCGGCTGGGCATGTACGCTTATCGGCCTTGTTGCGGCTGTATTTATGCCCAGCCCGTTTTTGTTTTATAAGTATGGCGCGAGGATTAGAGAAAAGAGTCGGTTCGCGCCCTGTATTGTATGTATCCCGTGTTCCCCTCTTTTATATATGAAACTAATGGAGATGTGGATAGGATTTAAAAATAAAGAAAGAACTTGAAGAGGAGGAGAGGAAGGAGAAGGAGAGGGCGGGGATACAGGAGGTGAAAGTGTAATATACGTACCAAATTTCTTCGTTTTTATTTATGCAGATCTGGATATACTGCGTTGCGTTCGTAAATAGGTAAAGTGTTGTAGCATATATTTGAGTGCTGCGCACGTGTACAGCATGTATGGTATACAATTGACATGTAGACCACAGGGTCATTGTCAGTCTAATTATATGGTAGATGTGGAATTTTTGTGATGATTAAGAGCATTCAACCTTAAACGTTTACCCGCGGCCCGATAAAAAGGAGGGAGGGATACAATTGAGGATAATATGATGTTGAGGATAACGAGGTGCAGGTCAGTCGGGGTGAGTACTTCTCACACGGGAATCTTTGATCTGTCAGTTGTGCATATGTTGACCTATTTTCCATGAATGTGACAATCTGTGGTGTTGACGTGCGAAATAATCAGTAGATACACTGACCACGAGGCCTCAGAAGCCCGAGCACCGTCTCATTGTCCCTTCCCCATCCACACCGTCCATGTTCTCATTATTCAAGTCCTGCATAGACGTTCCACGAAAGAAGCGGAGAGAGTGGGAGGTTCCTGGACATGGCAGTGGGGGTGGCAGTTTGAGGTCAGTTCAATTTTGGGTTGGTTGAATCACGGATTGACCAACAACATAAGCGTCTCCATCGTACTTCCCAACGAGGCAACCACCAACTCCAATCCTCCAGCCGGATCCCTTGACAATACGAAGGGTGACCCAACTCTGCCCGCTAACCCCCTCAGCAACGCACCTGGTGGCCCAAATCCGCCCACAGGATCCCCCGCTAATGCAACCAGCAGTCCAGGTCTCCTTGTCGAAGCCTCTGGTACGATTGTAGTGGGATTGTAGTGGATAATGCAAATCTCCCAAGCGGAGCCTTCGCCTATGCCAGCAACATTGTGGTAAACAACCCAACGATGCTAGATGGAGATAATTCAAATGAGAGACAGTGTGCGTCTTTCCTTAATCACCTGCTATCAGTATCCACTCATGGGTGAATCCGAATAGCAATGAAATTACTCTCAGAGCATGTTATTGTCGGGGCTGAATTTGATTCATCCGATCACCACCCGAGCTGCCATCCAGAGACGAGAGTTGACATATCCCACAGCATCCAATCTTTGATGTACAACACCGTCCGCAAATACAAGATCCTATGGCTTCACGGGCCTGCTGGCGTTGGCAAGTCGGTCATTCTCCAGACGATCGCAGAGGCTGCATCGAAACCTGCTACACCCACTCTCGGCGCTACCCTGTTCTTTTCACGCCCAAATAGCCACGATGATCCCAAATGCGTCTTCACCACAATTGCATATCGACTCGCCGTCAGATACCCTCTCTATCGCCAATACATTGTCAGGCTGCTCACCGTCGATCCCCAGCTTGTCAGAAAGTCCCTGGCCGAGCAGTTCGAGATGTTCATTGTACAGCCCTTTGCCGTCAAGCAACTACTTTCCGGAAATCGCGACACTGTATTGATCCTCCTTGATGGGTTGGACGAATGCCAAGGCGAAGAGGCACAGTGTGAAATCATTCTTCTCATCGGCAAATTCTCCCTTCAGTATCCGGCATCTCCCCTCATATGGCTCATTGCGAGCCGCCCCGGGCCTCATATTCAAGACGTATTCTCGGAAGAGCTGCAGTTAGGCTACGGAGAAATACAGGTGCTTGTTGACTCTGATCAGGGCCGTCGTGATGTCGAAAAGTATTTGCGAGACAGCTTCGCCGATATTCGAAAGAAGCATCGACGATCTATCCCTTCCTCCTTACAGCAGTGGCCATCCGGGTCGGATTTCTCCACCATAGCCACTCGATCGTCGGGCCTGTTCATTTTCCCAACCGTCCTCATTCGATTCATTGGGGACACATCTTACGCGAACCCCGACTCTCGGCTCAAAACAGTTCTTGAAGTCATTGAATCCACATCATTGTCTGGTGGAGGACACAACCTTTCAAAACCCTCGACGCCCTCTACACCCGAATTCTTTCAGAAGTTCCTCTAGACGTGTTATCAACTACCTTGAAGCTCTTAGTGATGTACGCTGCCCAATTCAATCCAGGGAACTTTGCTCCGAACTGCAATCGGCTCGGGCTTACCCAAGGTCATGCTTACGGTGCACTTCGGAAGCTCCATTCTGTTCTCGCAATGCCTGAACCGCAAAATCCATTTGAGGAGGACCTCTGGGCGTTTCATGCTTCCTTCTATGATTATCTTGTCTCACCTTTTCGGTCCCGCGTATCTTGCGTCATAGCACCGGAGATCATACAGTGCTTTCTTCTTCGGTGGATCCATGTTCTACTTGAGTTACATAGTCTTGGTCAGTCCCTTATAGCTAAACACTCAAGCTAGATACTGAGGGCACTCACAGAAACCTCCGACGTTGACGTGACTAGGATCAGTCTATCCTGGCCAATAGGAGATGAACAAGATCGACTGCGTATCCAACACTGGATCTTTAAATGGTCGCTAGACTACTTGATGCGTGTTTTTGATGAATTTGTGAATGATTCTGTTCGGAACGAATTCTCCCAACTTGCTGGCTTCTTTCAGGGCCTAGACTTTGGGGAAGTGTTTGATTACGTGGGTCCACTTGACATGTTGATGTACCCAGAATCAGTTCGTCGTTCTCATCTTTCTCGTGCAGAAATTATTAAGGTTAGCTGCAGGTATTTGCGATGAACTTGAAACATTGGGGTGTCCTAAAAACAGTCCCACTACAATTGTTCAACTTCAATGACATTAGATTTGATCTTCCTCGGGCAATCATGCGGTACAAGGAGCGTGGTACCAGCCTTCGGGTTGCATGGGACACGGCTGGTCGAGGGGACGCTGTTCCAGCATCGGGCAGGATCTTCCATCGTGTCAGTATGGTTATTAAGTTGTTGGTAGTGCCTCACCTGAATAAATCCCAATACAGCCGAGGATCGTGAACAGCCCAGCCAAGGTGAATTGTCCATGGATTTCGAGGTCACGAATATATCCTCTGGGCCAACTTGGAAGGCTGACCTCGAGAAAAACTTGGCCACCTGGGTGTATATGTCCCCTTCTCATCCTATCACAATGTTTGGTAGAGGTTACAAGAGTTGTGTCTGCTTTCAGTTTAATGTTCCTGGTGAACTTTGGGTTCTTGTTATGCCATGTGTCCAGTCTTCGTAACATATTCGTATCAATCAACGTTATTTTGTTACATATTATACATCTACCTGTAGCCCGATCAAAACAAGGGGGGATACAATTGAGGATAACAAGATGAGAAAAGTAATCTCAGAGGGATTTGGAAATGCAAGTCTCTGTAAAGTGGCTGCCTGACTGTATGGTGTGCGAGTATGATTGCGTCCACAAATTGCTTTGGTATCCGATTCCAATCTCGGAGAGTGAGAAGAGGAAGAGAGAATGTGTGTGTGTGTGGAGAGGGGAGGAGGAAGAGGAGAGGGGGGGGGGTACGAAACAATGTATTCTGGGTGTTTGGAGGCTTTTGAGAATATTATGGAGGCTTTGAAACAAGTGGGTCATTCAGTTTGGATACAGCTTAAATAAGTGGATGATAGAATACAAATGGTTGGTAGGTTGGCCAGCATAGAGCTAGTATTTCAGCCATTTATTAAAGCGAAGGTCGAGGCAAGAGACCTCAACAAGAGAGGGTATTCCAATTTCCAGCCAAGTGCAGCTTGGTCACGCAGTTAAGAGTGCCAGATAGCGTGATTAATGTTTGGTGTTTTGATCATAGATGCTTACAGGACGACACTGGCTAATGGTGACTTCTCATTGTCTTCTGAAGTTCAGAAGATATGACTAATTGATAGTTTGACAAATTAATCAATATTTATGGATTCGTCAAAGCACTGGGAGTGTCTGCGTTTCTGATCACCAAGAGCTTTGCTTTACAGTGGTCTTGGGAGATAACTTATAGGTCTGCCTCTGGTGGTCGGCGGCAGGGCTGAGGGCAACGCTCTTAATCGGCATACAACCCATTCTCAGCCAGTGTTGTGCCTTCGGGCAAGAAGTCGCACAAGTCATGTCAGTGACTTGTTGACTTGACCATGGCTATTTCCAATAATGGTAAAAGTCAAGTCTGGGAAAGTTACTCGAAGCCAGCTTGTCATTGTTTGGACATCACCTAACTGATGTCACAATTCTTGTTATCATACAATCAATCAGTTTATCTCCCCTACAATGAAAGGATGAAAAGCAGGAAATCGCAGGAAATCATAACCCTCCCTGGAAGAAATATTTTGTTTATCACCCATGCTATGGGGGGACTGCTTACATGCACCCGTTTGTAATTGTAGTTACGGCTTCAGTATATGATGGTTTTAAAAAAAAATTATGTTATGAAGCAAATCAGAATATCAGCTGTTGGAACTCGATGCTGTTGGGGAGGAAGATATCAATCATGATCTTGAGGCCGTTGTTGAATCAGTTATTCCTGAATGGTAGGGGCTAGATTCAGGTTTGTTTATGATGCTGTAAATGAAGCTGAGACTATAGAACTCTGGAATGTGTAGTATCTTGTATCATGAATGTCCCTTGTGTGAAAGTCGTTTTGTAGCCACTTTAGTCTAGCCATGACTACAGTGACACGGCAGCCGACTAAGATAGCGTGGTCACGACTTCTTCCAACACTGAGTGTGGCTAATACTGTGCTTATCATAGTGCTGCGTTTATAGAGAGTATAGTTATTCTAATATTTTCCTATTTTATCTTAAATTGTCCACGGAAACCTAGGACTACCATGATCATGTGGCCTGTCTGAACATCCCTGACCGATCTCAGGTCCAGTCCACGTCTGTCCGTAGGATAAGGGTTCCTCATGTTAGAGCAGGCCGGGATGGGGGAGTTTTACGCGACAACATTTCTCAAGCTTCGGTATGCTAATTTCAGGAATTTATTGACGTTGCGCGCCACAACGATTTATCCCCACAATGGTTTCAGAAAGGCCGCGTTCTCAGCAGCCATTGATACAGATGCTTCTACTGCTACCCGAAATTAGTAAGTATCTGATGAGAACATTCCTCAACCTTATTTATACGCACCGCGGACACCAATCCAGCTGTCTTGAGCTATCATTGTCGCACGTATCAGAGCCGGAACATGGTCATTGCGCAATTGCATGTGGCTCTTTCTGAGCACGTTTTTAAATCCGGCATATTGCCAATCGTTGAAGCACAAACTCCCACTAGTTACCATGACCCCTGTTGAGGTTCTTTCACCCCCTGGATTCCCCGAATCAGAGACAGACCAAAGATACTTTATCTCTTCCGAAGGTTTAACGGCATCTGCTTATTTACTTCCAGCTGATGATGAAGAGCGGAAACGGTATGGTTTCCATTTTCTGCATGTAAGAAACAATTTGAATGGTAGTAATTAGTCTCGACCTTCAAAGCAGGGTGATCAATCAAAACTTTGACAATCAACTTATCTTGGCCCCAATCACACTCAACAGTGGGGATATCGTCCTCGATAGTGGCACAGGGTCCGGTAATGAGCATCATCTCATTCATGAGCAACCTTATATCATTCAACTTCATTTATCCTCAGGTCATTGGCTTCTTAGCCTTGCGAAGGAGGTTCCCAAAACGGTTCAGTTGTGGGGAATCGACATCTCACCGCGCATGTTCCCACCCGCAGCCTCAACACCACCAAACGCAATATTCGCCCCCAATTCAATCACCTCCCTCCCAGAACATTGGACAAACACACTTTCACTCATCCACCAACGCCTTCTTGTGGTCGCACTCTCCCCATCCCAGTGGCAAACCGCATTATCTGAGATGTTCCGCACCCTCGCCCCTGGAGGTTGGGTCCAACTCTTCGAGCTGCATTACATGCTCGTCTCCCCATCCGAGGCCTTGCGAAAACACAAAGTATTCGCGATGCGTAATAAATTGTGTTACGAAGTCAGGCACGTCGTTATGGATATAGTCGATCATCTTCCCAGCTGGCTTGAACAAGCCGGGTTTGTCAATCTGAGGATTGAGAAGAGGTACTTACCACTAGGTTCGTGGGCTGGGGAATATGGGACTCTGGGCTTGGAGGCGAGTGCCACCAATTTTTACCGTGCTATTAAAGCACCTGTTATGGCAGAAGGCGGGTTTGGGTTGGTCAAGAACGGGGAGGAGTATGACGCCGCTGTTGATGATTTTGTGAGGCTTTGCGACGAGACACCAGAGACGTACCGCGAGTATTGGGCGTTTATCGCACAGAAGCCCGTTGCATAAGCCTGATCCCTGTGTACTAATATTCTGTAGACCTGTCGTAGTATGTATACTCACAAGACAATTTCAAGCTCCCAACCCGCCAACAACTACAATTTTCACTCACCCGGGCTTTGTTTGAATGCCCACCTGATCAGGATTGAGACAGGTGTAATTTTTCTCGCGCCCAGAGTGACTGTCACGGACATCATGATAAACGGACCAACCCTAATTGTAACTAAGCATATACTTTGTCCTTGTTCATCTACCTAGACGTGATACCTTGGGCAAAGACACTACGATCGCCTACAGAGGGGTGAATCGAGCCTCAGCTAAGACTAAGTGCCCAACGCGTAAAATGGTGGAAATAACATAATAAAATTCTATATTTGTGAGTGAACCTTTCGCCATGTTGGGGAGCAGCTGCATATGTATAATATCACTCCACGAGTTGCGACTTGATATCAGATGGGACGAACCTGAGATGTCAAGTTGACAAATTGGGTCATGCGAATAATCAACGTAATGGGCGCTAGCAGAACACAGGAACTCTCTAGCCAATACCTCCATGGCTCCCCAATCCTCTAAGTCATCCAAGAGGGCTCTTGCAGTCATGGATTCTACGTCTCGTATTCGCGTGCCACGTCGCACGGCTGCCCCGAGTACTATTTCTACCCCTGTCGCTCTAAAGCCCTTATCAAAGCCGGGGAGCAATGTCAATGGTTCCCTCAGACCAGGCAAAATCGACACTAATCTGAGGTCGTACGACCGCAGAGACCCTTTCGGCGCCCTCAACACGCTCATAAAGCTACTCGCATCTCTCCCATCGCGCGTTATCGCAGGTGGAGGTGGGGGATGCCAGTACAAGCTTCTCGCAGTCGATGAACATAAGCTGTGTATGCACCTCTGTGGCATAGTCGAGCCGTTCTTCCTTTCGTCCTTTGCGCTCGATACAGATCCGGAATCATCGCTCGCACCCGTAAACGTGTTGTTCAAGAGACCCCGTGTGCTCCTCGCACGTCTGCCAACGGAAATCCTCGATCGCATCGCGTCGTTTATCGAATGCCGGGAGGACCTCATGACTTTTGGTTCCACGTGCAAGAGGCTTTTTGAAGTTGTGTTTCCCCGCCATTGGGAATACCGCCTCGTCAGGGCCAAGGTTTCTATGGTCGGAGTATGGAAACATTTACACGAGAGGACGGATTTGGCTGCGAATGTGAGGGTCGTGGAAGTCCTGGATGAGAGGAGCGAGAAGAGGGTTTTGGTTCCGAGAGTATGTCGGAAGGCCGTAGGGTCATCAACAGGTGGCTGTGCTACCAAGCGGGCTGGAACGGCTGGAGCTGTAGTTGGAGTGAAGGCGGAGGAGGTCGTGAGCGCGACTAGTACTGAAGACGACTCTTCTTCATCTGCGAACGAGGACGTAGGTGGAGTTGGACTGAAGAAGGTGTCAATTCATAAGAGGCAGGAGAAGTATTTCGTCGCTGCGCTTGCTAAGATGTCGGGGCTGGTGCAGTTGAAGTGGGAGGCTAATCATTCCCCAATATCAGTTCTCGATGGCGGTGATGGCGCAGTTTGGAGGACGATAGTGGAGAAGTGTGGTGGATCGTTACGGGCATTGGAAGTCATGGATAATATGGTATTTGCACCATTGATTACGGATGAGGAAAGCGAAGAAGACGAGAATGAGCCTAGGGTCGACAAGACGATTAGGTCTTCTGTAAGTTGGGTTTCATCGAGAAAATAAATTTGCTGATGGGGTCCCAAGATGCTTAACTTGCAATCCATCTCGATGAAGGCTACACAGTTCAGCTATGGCGCCCCCAAGGAGCCTTCGGTGAATAGGATAGCGTTCATCCTTCATCAATGCCCCAACATCAAGGTGAGTTTCGAATAGTATCGTCTCATGCAAATCAAACAACACGGACAACCTCAGAACCTCGAAGTCATCTTCAAGCCCTCAAAGACAAGCCCCAACTCACTACCAAACTCGAACGAACTTCTGCTCTGTGGGCGCTGGTCACACCTCACGTCACTCACTCTCACAAACCTCTCCTGCTTTACCACCTCAGCAACGAGTGCCCCTATACCGGGTGCACCAAATACCCCGACTGGTCAGGCTATACCAGCAATCATCCAACAAAATCCACTGGAAACATTCCTTATGTCCCATCCAACGCTCGAATCCCTCAGAATTATCGATATTGGCCCGTCTTCGGCACAATTCCGCCGTCTACGCACGCCCCGTAGGAACATGTTACCCAATCTACGTGAAATCCACGCGTGTAGGGACGTGATCAATATGGTCCTCCGTGCAGAGTGTGATCAGCCGAGACCATTGGAGGTCGTTAGTGGGTTCAAGTTGGTTGGTGGCAGTTCTGGCTTCACTAGCGTTGGCGCTACTGGCAATGGTGGAGGAAAAATCACAGGTGTTAATGCCCATGCGAATATAAACACGGAGTTCTATCAGAATCTGAGGAAAGCTGGGGGCAATGTGAAGAGGATCGAGATGGAGGGGTGGTGCGATTTGGATGATATCAGGACGTTGGTGTGGGCTGTGCCCGGGTTGACTTGGTTGAACGTTGGGAAACGCTTAAGGCCTGCCGGTGGCACCAACACTTTATCAGGATCTTCATCTGGCATCATCGCTGGCTCAGGTGGAGGTGGAGGCGGCAGTGTCAGGGGGCAAGCACAGGCCCCAGTAACCAACATGGTCGAATGGGCAGAGGTATTATCCGGTCTTGAGGAGCTTACGACATTCCACGGCGTCAAATTCTTCTACGAAGTGTCACCTAACGCCCTTCCTACGCCCGCTCCTACGAACGATCTGAGTACCTCTGTACCAACTGTCCCCTCGTCTTCTTCCCCCACGCCTGCTGTGACCAACACCACGATCAACATCAGTAACTTCAATACCGCAAGCAGCGCGATCAACATGACAAATGTGAATATATCAATGACGGATCGCAGCCGTATCAGGAAGAACGACGAAATCGCTAGCGTGTTGGCGTGGAAGTGTGCGAAACTTAGGAGGGTGGATCATTGGGACGGTACCCATAATGTTGTGGGCAAAGTTATCGTTTTGTTCAGGGATGGTTATGGGAATGGTGGGGAGGGGAACCAGAAGGTTTCTGTGAAGTGGGATGTTCGAAGAATTGGTAGGAGTTGAGGAATGACGAAATCGGCAAACCCTAAGATGGAGATATCGGCCGAGATTAGGATGTGAGTTGATCTTCCGTATTTAAGGGCTTGCGCCATTGAATAGGTTTCGTGCCTAGTAGACGAAGGTAGATGTGAAGCTAAGGACAAAGTGAGTTGCTATCCGGCTTTCGAGGGTTATCGTCACTAATTCAGGATCGTTCGTCCCGCACAGGTATTACTGGAACCAACCACGCCCCGCCATGCTAAATATGCCGTATACCTATGTTTAAATCTGTATATACCAACTTAGTTTCCCCCCTTGACAATGACGACAACGCTGGCCATGACACTCGAAGATCGTGAGGTATCACATTTATCAGCGCTATTCCCGGTCGAACCAAATCTAATGATCTGCCCTTTGGACTGTGCACCAGACCATCCACGTCACGCTGCTTTCTCTACCGTCACGATGGTATTTATAGGAGATGCCAAAGGAGACATTTCGGACGAAGGCGGATAAAAGTCGATTCGAATGCTGCATGTGGTTGCGCCACTTATAGATTGTGGTTTATGTGTTGCGACGAAGCCGAGAGAACCGGGTTTAATACGCTTTCATTTCGCGGGTGAATTCTTGAGCCCTGCCCTTAGTTTCGCAGGCTGTACGAACTATGGGAAGCCGGCGGTTATTCCAGCAGTAAGAATTTTCCTCGTTGCATTCATATGAGTACGAAGGTTCACTGGTATTTCTTCTATATGCCATGACTTGGTAGCTCTCGATGCCATTGAACCCCAACTCCACGTCCCTACCAAGGAACAAACAATTACCCGTCTTGGTCCACATTCTACCGATAGGCCGAGCACGAGAGCACAATAACCCGAAGACATCTTTCAACCTGATCATGCACAACGGCTTCCCACCCGGATCCTTGATAAACTGCTTCCGTACCGCATGTTCCGAAATGCTAGAAATCTAAAGTTAGACTAGGTCTGGCGAAATGGGTTTCTATTAAGAGTATCTGGCCACCCACGCTGTGGTGTTCTGAACCTCTTGAACCTAGTGTTGTAACGCAATGCACGACGGTATTTGAGTTCTCCCTTATGTCAGTTGTCGAAAGCGTCCGTCGATACCTAATGTGGTTGCGATATAGTTTATCGTTGTCGTCTTATGATTCGTGGTTTCTTCGTTCCCGGCTCGGAATGGGTAATATGGCGTGGTGAGGTACCTGTAAGATGAAGTGGAAGGGGTCACGATGTTTTGCTGTCCATGTGTCATTCTCCTGTTCACGAAGGTATAAGAACATCTCACCAGAGGAGGAGACGAGAGCAGAACAGATAAGCGTTCCAAGCGTTCTTCCTAACTCTGTCATGGCGCCTTCTTCGAGATTATTAGCTATTGTTCTCTTGTCTGCTCTTTACCCTCATGTTTTAACTGCTCCTGCACCTACGGTATTCAGAGCGGGCACCCACCAGGCCCGGATTGTTGGTCGGGGACTTGAATTGCACACGTACCACCCGCCTTCGACGTTTGAGGTGGGTATCAACCTTACTTCGCTTGGATTCACGACCTAATTTGATGTTTTCAGACATTCGGTGCTGGCATCGACCACCCATTATCCAAGAGGGATAATCCAGACCTCCAAGAATCCTCAATTGCATTCATTCAATCGCGCCTTGGTGTTAACTCTAGTGCTATTTCATACAAAAGCGGATTCTCTGGCGAGACTGCCAAGCATGCTTACGTCAAACAGATACATGTGAGCTTTATCCATTCGCTCGCCAAGATCAACGCCCCATAACTGACTCTTGTCACCTGGAAGAATGGTATCCCAGTCGCCAACGCCGTGGCAAATGTTGCATTTAATAACGACAATAAAGTCGTAACCTTTGGCTCGTCATTTATCCAACCCAGTAAGTACTGTCTCGGATTTCCTCTGGGCACCAACATGACGCTGACAAAACGACAGAAACTGCTGCACCGGCGACTCCTTCTGTTTCTCAGGAAAAGGCTATTTCGATAGCTGAAGATGCACTTGACGGGACCCACAATGGCCAGCCGGCGTCGATTCAATACATCGCGAAGGACGATGGTTCCCTTGTTCTCACGCACTCGATGCAGATCCAGAATAAGGCCAAAGGAACGTGGTATGACGCGTTCGTCGACGCTCATTCTGGCGAACTGGTTCACGTGACTGATTTTGTTGCGAAGGCTTCAGTAAGGATGCCTTACTTCATCGCCTGAGACGATTATTCATCATGGCTATATTAGTATCTCGTTCTTCCCATCCAGAAGCAGATATTAACACAAGGATTCGAAACCCTTGTAGACCCTTATGATGCGACCGCGTCGCCGCTTGGATGGCACTCGACTGGGACAACGAATTCGACGTAAGTCTATATTCAGTCAGATCCTTGGGTAGTCAGCTGATAAATATATACCCCTATAGGACCACGACGTTAGTCTTCCCGAAGCTTGGTTCTGACATTGATTCTGAAGCTCTTTTTATAGAGGCAACAACGCCATGACTTATAAAGACACAACTGAGAGCTCTCTCACTGGCGCATCTTCCCCAACGCTTAACTTCGTCTATAAGCAAGACCCAACGGTCCAACCAACAGTTCAGACTAATGTGGATGCCGCCCGAACAAATGTATTCTATATCGTCAACACTGTCCATGACATTATGTACCGGTGAGTCGAAGCTCCGCTAGCATTATCCCACAATGAGCCGGCACTAATAAATGTAATAGATACGGATTCACTGAGGTACGCTTGTTAATAATTGAAATGTTCAGGATTCTCATTCCCGAGATAGTCTTCATTCAACTTTCAAATGAACAACTTCAACAAAGGAGGCCAGGCTAATGACCCCGTACATGCCGAGGTACAGAGCTCCGCGGGTTTGGATAACGCAGACTTTGCTACGCCACCCGAGTAGGTTTCTCTCGTTGTGATATTGTCTAATCACTGATTTATCATTCCAAAGCGGCCAATCACCGACCATGAGTAAGTAATGTTTTTATTGGTTGAAGTAACTGCACTCAGACTATCTAAAGGAATGTTCTTGTGGGACTATACTCAGGTACTTCCATATCTGACCTGGGCGAATGATAAAAACTGAAACAATCGCCCCAGCCAGAGCGTGATGGTGGACTCGAGAACGATATTGTTGTTCACGAGAACACACACGGGATGACAAATCGGATGACAGGAGGCGGTACAGGCGCTTGCCTACAAACTACCGAGTCCGGTGGACTTGGCGAAGGTGTGGACCAACAAATTTCGGTTCTTTCGTTCACTCAAGAGCTTTTTCATTCAGGTTGGTCGGATGCAGTAGCAGAGTGCGTGTAGTTAAACACCTGATTTCACAAAAATGCTAATGTTCAAGGCTAGATGGACAGAACACAACTCAAGCTCTGTTCCCGACTATGTTATGGGCCAATACGTCTCAAACTGGGGACCCGGTGTACGAACCTACCCCTATTCCACTTCACCGTATGTATCACTTTAAGCGTCGCGCCCATACAGTACTGAATCGTACCTCAGAATAACGAATCCCCTGAAATATTCTAGCGTGAAAGGGCGAACAGAACTCCATGGTAAGTTAGCAGACCCTCGTGGTGAATCCACCTGAAGCACGCTCCCCCCAGGCATTGGCGAAATCTGGGCAAATATGCTCCACAATGTCTATGCATCGCTCGTTGCCGCTTACGGCTGGTCGTCAACAGCAAGAACTGACCCTACAGGTTCAGAGGGAAATGTGGTTTTCTTGCACCTTCTTATTGATGCTCTTCCTATTCAACCATGCAACCCCACATGTACGCGGTTTTTGTGGTGTTCCTTGGATTCCCGTGCTAACATGCTACTAGTTTTGAATGCCCGTGATGCTTGGATCCAGGCAGATGCTAACCGATACAAGGGAGCGAATAGATGTCTACTTTGGAAAGCCTTTGCAAGTCGGGGAATGGGAGTCAACGCGGCAAACTATGGCGATTCGACAGCAATTCCTAGTGATTGTTGATATATTTTTACATATATTTAACGCCTGGATGCTTACTACCAATAATGATTAACATCTTGAACGCCAGGCAGGCAATATTAGAAGAACTTGAGAGGATACGCAGGGCTAGGGACTGTCTTTCCGTCACTATCATGAGCACAATCCCATAAGCCATGCGACACGTTCTTCTAAGAACCCAACTTCCGTCCCAATCTCCCGAAACTGTATCCCACACTCCTTCAGCACAGTACCGAACATCTCGTAACACTTATCCAAGTCTTCAATGAAGCGAATACCATCATCCGTAATCCACTCTCTCACAGGCTTCAAGAGTATGAAAACGGATTGGCGATACTGTTCCAATGCGGACTGGAATTTCTCCGTCATGAATAGCTGTTCTTTGCGACGCCTCGCTTCTTCGTCACCTGTTGCCGTGAGTATAGCATACACGACGGGATCTATGGCCGACCTGTCGTGGATTCTAGGCGGCTGCACCGAATTACCCTCGTGATTTTCAAGGATGGCATCCAGTATTGCCTGTTGCATTTCCAGGCGACCGATGTCCATTCTTGTGAACCCGCGAGTTCTCATAACATTCCTCGCTATCTCAGACACTGTCCGACCTTCGTCGACGCCTAAGCGCTTTGCAACGGCCATACAAAGTGTTGTTTTTCCGGTTGACTACAAGATCATTTAGCTGGTGGTGGGACGAGGCGAATGGTATAGCTTACCGAAGGTCCAACAATATACACAGACTTCTTGAGCATTGGGCTGACTGAGGGGAAAAGCATGTTGTGCTTCTCCGAGTCATGTCCTTAACATATTTATATCCTTGATCGCCTATTCCCGAGAGTTCCAAGATGCGGCCCTCAAAACCCACCTGTCGGGGCTTGTACGGAACTGTACCATCACCACAATGAGGTCCCACATCCTCCGCCAGAATCCAACGAAGGACGAGGATCGTTGGGTATTCGAGGTCCCAGAACACGTCCTGAGGCCTCCAAGATCCAATGCTGCCAACGTTATTATGGGAAAGCTTATAATTTTTAACAAAGATGCTATTTCCATCACAATGCAACGACTTCCTCCCAACCGCGTACTGCGTGTCGATGACCCGACGAAGTTTGTCCTGGTCTCCTTTGGTGGTTTCCGACTTCCGGAAACGACTTTGAGGGAGAGCTCGGAGTATATCTTGCGATTCTTAAGGAGTGGGTTATTCTTGAACGGTATTCAATACCGTTTCTATCATCACAGTAACAGTCAATTGGTATGTATCTCTTTGACCATTTAGTTCAAGTTTTAACAATAATTCAGCGAGGGCGTTCATGTTTCCTTAGAGAGGCTGCGCGAGACGAAGATCTGGATCGGAGGATTTATGCAATGGGAGATTTCGGAGGGATCATGAATGTCGCAAAGCGTCAGTTCCTCTCTAGTGTTGACTTTGATATGGTCTTATGCACCGGATATTGCAGGTGCCAAGCGCATAGGGTTACTCTTCTCTGAAGCACAGATTGACTGGAGGCTCGATCCACAACACATCAGTGATATCTCAGACATTCGGAGTGGTGACGAGCTGTTCTCTGACGGATGTGGCTTGATATCCCGTCGCTTGGCGATACAACTGAGCAAATCGAAGCGGATTATCTTCCGGAATGTTCGTTATACCCCATGTGTCTTCCAGATTCGGTTCGTAGTCCTGTGACCTGTCCTCAAATAACTCCTGAAACCTGACAGGTATCTCGGCTACAAAGGCGTGTTGATGCTTCACCCTCAGCTGGATGCGGAAAAGCAGTGTTTAGCTGCGTTTCGTAAGAGCATGAAGAAATTCGCCACCACTGCGGACATCACGTTCTCAGTGGTGAACTACTCCAAGCCATTCACGTTTGGTCGACTGAACAACGATATCATTACTCTCCTATCTAGTCTCGGGGTCTCCAACGAAAAGATCCTTGCGAAACAGCAAGAATACTTTAGTTGGATTCAACGAGCGTCAACGGATTATCACACTGCTGTCGACTTGCTCAGCTGCCTTGGGGACTTCACGCAAGCGGAGGCCGTGTTGTTGAAAGGACTGGACGATCCCGAAGTTCAAAATACCATCAAGCGTTTGCAGTCGTCCGAGATAACGAGCCTTCGAAATCAGGAAAATGGAAAGTTTAAATCGAGGATGATGATCCATAAGTCCCGGCGATTGTTTGGGGTGTGTGATCCCTTCCAGGTGTTGAAAGAAGGACAAGTTTACGTCCGCATCATGGGTGCTCGGAAGGGCGAGGCAACGCCAGTTCATGGTGATGTTATTGTTGTACGGAATCCTTGCCTTCACCCAGGTAAGTCATGGAGTTGTTTCAGTTTGCCTTCTGACTCCAAGATTTATAGGTGATATTTTGAAGTTGAGGGCTGTCCATCACGAAAAGCTTTCCCATCTTGTGGATTGTGTTGTTTTCGCCTCAGTTGCCAAGCCAGGCCATAAAGCGGCCCCATCCATGAGTAGTGGGGGCGACTTAGACGGTGAGCCTGACCATTCCATGGACGTCTCGTGTGTTTGTTTATTGGAGCACTTAGGTGACGAATATTTCGTGTGCTGGGATCCTGATTTGGTTCCTGCTCGAGTAGCTGAAGTAAGAGTGAATTTAGATATCAGAAATCGACCCTAACCCAAATTCTCCAGTCATATGACTACCCTGGGAACAGGGAATACACCAGCAAAAACATCACTCGGCTTGACCTCGCGAAGCATTTCGCGGCATACAATGCGTGCGTCTAACGGTTTCTTTCGCGCCTTCTCTTGTTCACACTTTCTAGATCTGGTGTGGCCCGAGTTTCTGCTCTTCACGCAAAATGGGCGCGTAGCAGCCCAGACGGCGCCTTGTGTGCTGAATGTCAGGAACTGAATGCGTTACATTCCCAATCTGTGGATGGAGCAAGCATCAAAATACCAGAACGACTCACAACTCCGCCCGAGCCAACTGGCCCATTCATTGTCGACCTTCTAGAGGAACACGCCACCAACTTCGCAGAGTCCTTCGAGGCATCAACCATGGATGTTGCGGAAACAATAGCGGCCGTCGATAATGAAACTGCCCAGGCTCTCGCCATCCATCTTCTGCGTAGTCAACAACACGCTATCTCCGAATATGAAATGTTCAACATCGCATATCGACTCTGGCAAAAACACTCCCCTATGAACATTCAAAGCCTCTTGACACACATCGACGTCTCTGCCCTCAGTACTCAAGAAAAATATGCCGTCAGTAGCGCGTTGCAGTTGAACGCTCAGGAAGATGCAGGCGTCTGGAATTCCTTGTTTCAGTCGGACATCCTGACAAGGAACGACCTGTATCAACGTTCTCTTGATCGCCCTTTCTCTATTCAACGACTCTTTTCGTCTCGCATCAATAGTATGTCAACATTCTTTGAATACCTGCGGCGGGGGGTGCAAGAGTACACAAGGAAGTTGATCCTCATTCAGGTATGTATGTCTAAAACATCGGGATATCCGTGGCTCACTTGACTTTCGCACAGGTTGAGGGTCGTTTCACAATCGGTATATTTATGCGTGGAGAAATTCCTTGGGATGATGACCCCGAGGTTAACGAAAACGTCGTTATTTGTTCGTTTCTGCCTCAATCGTCTGCTACTATTGCCACCCTTCGTCCCTGCACCCCCGGTTATCGTTTGCATTGCAGCGACTACATGTTTCAACTCTACAACAAGCACCGCGGGGATACATTTGTGTTTGTCAACCGCCCAAGTGTCGGGTCCGAAGTATCCATCAGCATTGCTCTGCAAAAGATTTCGGCCACAGTTCAGCGGGTGAGTATCTTTTTTCTTTTTGTCAATGCGGACCCAAATTGAATCAATTACAGCAAGTGGGAAGGGTGAACCGAAACGCTGTGCAAACAATCGAAATCCATGTAGTGTCAAACAGAGATCGCGTGGCTCATCAACTTTTTGACTTGTGGTTTGAACAGTGCGTTTTGTGTATACGTTCCCCAGCATACATATCTAAATCCCCGCATCCAGTGTACAGACGGAAGAATTTATCCCTCGGTTCAAACGGCGCGCATCTCCTTACCGCCTGAATGATATACGAGAGGTAGATTGGGACAAGCACCCTGATTGGCTCCATGTCCTATTTTTCCCCAAGGAGTATGACCCCTCTGCCCCTTTGACACCAACCCAAACAACCATTACGCAATCTTTACGCGACCGCCCAGTTGCAGACGTGGAACTGGTTTTGGGCGTTGCGGTGGAACATCATGCAGAGGATGAACTCTTCTTCGCCTTTCGACATCTCATCTCTAGGGAACCGTTCCCTGAGCCTGTCGTCACAGCATGGATTGGTCGATACCCTCCACTCGTCTTCGCCCTCCTCAAAGCGTTCCCTCCCGATTCCGACGCAAGTTCACTCCAAGTAGTACTCCAAGGACTCGCATATCAGATCCTCCGTGCTCTGATCCTTTCGGCGAATGAGCTCAAGATTGCTGTTTTGGCTGGTTTGGAGAAGATCTCTGCGTCCATAAATCATATCGGGCTCTTGGATTACCTGGATCTTTTGTCACTAGCAGCGCTATCCGTTCGGTCCCAGCAGCTAGCACAAGAAGTTCTTCTTGTCCTCAACGATTGCCGAATTGAAGGAGAAAATGACGTGGCCCTGCGGTACGGATACAAACATGCCCTGGCGGTCGCTTTTGATATAGCGGAGGAAGCAGCCGACGAGTGTCCCTGTAACGAGGATGGCCGACCCCGACGACAGAAGACTCCACCAACGCAGACTCGTCTTACTCTGGTCGCAGCTGAATCTTCGATGGTGAAAGCTACGATTCGAGTTGATGCTAGAACGAATGCAAGGTTGCATTCCCATGTCCGCTTAGAAGCTTCGAGTAAACCGGAGAACAGGTGGATTTCGATACCAGTGTTAGATGGTGTCGTTGTCCAAGCCGGGAAGGGCGAGCTAAGGATACAATTGCTCCATCCACCTCCTCCCGAAGTAGAAAGGATGGATTGGAACTTGTACACAGCTGGCAGCATCGGTGGGCTTCTCATTTATGATTATCTCTACTTACACTGATTCCCTCATTCCTATAGCTACCGCCCGTGCAATGTTAGACGCGTTATCGAGACTTCTTACAGAGAAAGAGAGCTGCTGCGGGTTTTATTCTCTTATTACGGGTGACACAGACTCCGAAATTTTTGCAGATCATGGAGAGCTGTCGGCAGTGGAATTTCGACCCGGTCAAAACATGAATGATAGTCAAAAGACCGCCGTGCTGTCACCGGCCCAAGGACCCTTGAGTTTAATATGGGGGCCTCCTGGTCCGTACTCTTCTTACCGATGCGCATATACACTAATAAATCATATCAGGAACGGGAAAGACAACTGTCGTTATTGAAATTCTGAGGATGCTTTTTTCCTTGGACAACGAGTGGAAGATATTGATGACGGCGTCTACTCATAATGGTAACGTCTTCGACACGGACATAGATTTTCTACTAAAGGAGTACTCTTCAGCTGTGGATAATGTGCTCGAACGCTTCATTCGGATGAACCAAGAATTCAATCTTGTTCGGGAAGAAGAAATCCTTCGCGTCGCCACGGATCAGGCTAAAGTCAATAAAGAATTACAAGGGTATACAATCGATGCTAGAGTTGGAGGAGACGTGAACGACAACAATAGGCTCTTGAAAAAGGCTCAACAGCGGGTGGAAGCCGCAAGGATCGTTTTTACAACTTGCGCAGGTCGGTTGTTGATAGTTTGACCTCTGCATATGTTCTTAAGGAGCGTCATCAACAGGAGCGGGTTTGGGAATTCTGAGGAAGGTTAATTTTGATATTGCCCTCATTGACGAAGCATCACAAATCACGGAGCCGTGCGCTTTGATTCCACTTGTTAAAGGCGTGAAGAGAGGAATATTGGTTGGTGATCAGTGAGTTAACCGGGCTGTATTTGGCAAGCAGCGACTTACTACGTAATTAGCGTACAACTCCGCCCAATGGTTCGCAGAATGGCCGAAGCGCTCGAATATGATATCTCGCTTCTTGAACGGCTCTACACTCGACACACCGGCGAGGGGATTGTGAAGACGATGCTAGATGTCCAATATCGCTCTCCAGAGAGATTGAACCGCTTTCCGAGTGAAGAGTTCTATGAAGGCAGATTACAATCCAGCATCTCCGATACCGACTTTCTCGATATACTCTCCAGTTCTACTTTCCCTTGGCCTCGAGATCGTGGCATCATTCCTTCTGTGTTCATTCAATGCTCTGCAGAGGAAGATATGGGACGCATGTCCAAAAGTAATGCGGTCCAAGTCGACCTCGTCGATCATGTCATCTCTCGCTTGACCACGACTCGCCTAGAAGAGAATCAAGATAATGAGCGAGAGATCTCTCTCACCGTCCTGACCCCATACACAAGGCAAGTTCGAGATCTCCGCCAGCGTCTTCCCGGGTCCATCACCGTCTCCACTATCGATTCATTCCAGGGCCGTGAAAGCGATGTCATTATTTTCTCGACAGTACGAAGCAACGCGGAGGGCGACATTGGATTCTTATCGGATAGGCGAAGGTTGAACGTCATGTGGACGAGGGCCAAATTAGCGCTAATCATTGTTGGTGATAGGCGAACTCTAACGACGGACCCTTTGTGGCAGAGAGCGCTGGAGGCTTGCGTAGAGGTTGATGTTGGATTTGTTCCCCAAGTCGCCGCGTAAACTGCTATTCTGACAACTGTACAACTCTATATGGTCCTCTTTATTCTCCGAATGTTGAAATATCTCGCAACAGGTGCCTGCTCACTATGGCAAACTCAATTAATTTTAAAAAAAATAAAACCAAAAAGCACCGCTCACATCGGCGGCGTCGCAAAATTCGCATTACTTACCCCCGACGTATCATTCACAGACACCTGCACCGAATCCGTCTGCACCCCTCCCCTCCCAAAATTATTATTCTGGAAGTTCCCCTGCTCATCCCGGAGTCCATACTGATACGAAACATCATTCATCACATTCATCACGTGGAACGCACTATCCGCCACTGCACTGAGGTTTGTGGCGTCCAGAGATGAATTCACGTCGTATGCGTGGAAGGAGATGTTGGCGTCTGGGGTGAAGGATACACGTTGGCCATTGGATAAAGATGAGCCGTTGGCGGAGATGATGGCATTATTATCCCTTGATCAGAGAATCCAGTCATGAGTTAGATGATAATGCTGTGTAAGAAACAAGGCGTACTGCCCAATACCACTTGCCAGATTGGCATTCCCAAACCATCCCCGAGGCGACGCCTGCAAAATTTCAGGATTCACAACAAACTCCTTCCCATCCTGCTCCTGAATCGGCACAACATTAAACCGTCACCCCCAAACGATTAGCCATACTCACTCTCCAACTCCAAAATCCAAAACACATACTGTAGCATGCGCCATAAAATCCGTAACGGACAACACCTCCCTCGAATGCGCACACACAAACACCTCGACCCAAAACTTCGTATCCGGATTCTCAATCTGCATCACATGCGTCAGAGCGAGCGATCCGTCTTCCTTCACGAGATATTCTACGCCCGGCGCAGCACTATTCCTCTTCCCATCAAACAACTCCTCAACACCCGGCAGTATATCCTTCCACTGTACTGTCGGCGTGGGCGGGGCAATAGTTAATACACACCCAAAAATACGCCATCAACTCTAATTCAAATGGAATACAGAAATGCCCACTCACCGCCTTTGGTATCGACAAGAGACGACCCGAACGAAACGACCTGGGAGGTATTGCTATACACCACGTCCGCAACGACATTAGCAACCGGCACGTCATCCTACCAGAAATCTCAAGCCCCAACCCCAAACGACGATGAGAACGAAACAAATAGACATGCGGTGTATTGTCGCATATGTGCGGACTTCCCGTTCGCGCTTGACCACCCTTTATGATACCGAACACTAGTCTTATTTGGATGCATCAGGTGACATCAACTCGTCCTAACTCGAGAAGCCAAGGATTAGCTCACTAGGTGCGTAAGCGCGTCGGTCTCAAACACTGCATTTGACTTATGATCAAGATCATTACGACTTCCGCAGTTGGAGCGCCACTAGTATTTTGGCGACGTAGCACACCTGTAGATTGACCCTCGCTATGCCACATGAAACCTGGTACTTCATTATATCCAGGCCATCCCAACAAGGCACCCGGGACGAAGGTGTAGCGTGAAATGAATCTGCCAACGGAACGACGCTCACCTCGCCCATAAAAGCTACCAAATGAATTTGACATAGTCAATCGAGCGTTTCGTGATAGCTATCTCGACGGCAGACCGGCACCAACACATTCATATACAGAGAGCCCTAGGGCGCTCGAGA
>MU151266.1:0-10595 GCA_015584085.1 Macrolepiota fuliginosa MF-IS2
TTCTCGAAAGTGGCCTTCTTCTTGACCTCTCGTACGCTTATGTTTCCTTGATTTATTGTGCCTTCATTCACGAACCGCCACAGAAAAACTGCGGGAACTATGGGTTATTCCAATTTTCTTCATCATTGTCACCGCCGTATCTGCCATCATAGCCTTTGTGCTAGGATGGGTGCTACGGCTGAAACGTTCTCAAAGGTAGCTACAACGTGTTATCCGCAGTTCTTTGTTCCTGAAATTAACCAACGTGTGTGATGTTGCAGGAGTTTCGCGATGGCAGCAGCCATGTTCATGAATTCGAACTCGCTCCCTATTGCTCTTTTGCAGAGTCTTGTCGTCTCAGTTCCAGGTCTCAAATGGGACGAAGGCGATAGCAAGAACGCGATGCTCGGTCGAGCCTTGACCTACCTGGTCATGTATAGCACTCTCGGCATGGTTGTAAGTCCGCTGTCCCCATCAGAACTTTTCGTTTCACTCCATCTCTGACACAGGTTTCTAGCTGCGATGGAGTTATGGTGTACGGTTGCTTTCGCAAGCGGATCCCGAAGAGCAGGAGGCGGAGGTTGACGAACGTACCCCGCTCCTTGGAGGGTTTGACAGGGACGAGTACTACTCACACCCATCACTGAGTTCTGCCTCAGAGTCCTCTGTTGATGGCGACCACGACGCGAGAGTTTCACAAACAGTCGTATCTCAGCCATCGTCGCACGGAATGCGCCCACCTCCAGTCCGTCGGCGGACAACGTTCTACAACTCTTTCCCCAATTCGCCCAATCGGTCCCGTGCTAACCTTAATCGTTACGATACAATACCTTCTTCTGACCATAGCATTGAGGACGCGGCACTCCCTAGCATTGTTCAGCGATCGAATTCGGGCACCGTCGAACGGATCAAAAGATCTATCTTACGTGCTTGGACTTCCTTCAACGACTTTATGACGGTGCCGCTGTGGGCTTCCATTGCATCTTTAGTCGTTGCTGGCATCCCCTCACTTCAACACTGGTTGCAATTTCACGCCCAGCCCATAAAAGGCGCCATCTCCTCCGCGGGAAATTGCTCCATTCCTGTCACCCTCGTTGTGTTAGGGGCTTATTTTTACCCTGACCCACCGGAGGTTGGAAATAGCACACCCAACGTTCCTGGAGTGCTGACAACCAGCCAATCAACTTCAACGCTCGTCGGTACTGTCCGAAGCTTCTTTGCAAAGCCCACGCACGTGGGTACACCTTCACTCAAGCAGATTGATCCAAGAAAAGGAGAAACGAAGACTGTCATCATTGCAGTGATATCAAGAATGATTCTAACGCCCTTAGTACTGATGCCACTCCTCGTGCTGTCAGCGAAATACGATTTCCACGCTGTATTTGAGGAGTACGTCTCACGACCGCTTCACGTATCGCTGAACCTCTTCTAATCTTTTCCTAAAAATAGCCCCGTGTTTGTTGTTGCGAATGTGCTCCTTTTAGCTTCACCTCCCGCACTTACGTTGGCGCAAATCACACAAGCTGCATCAGGTGATGCATTCGAACGACTTATTTCCCGCACCATTTTCTGGTCTTATTGCGTTGTTACACCGCCGACCACCATTATGTTTGTTCTCATTGGTTTGATGCTCACAAAGATATAAATTGCCGTAACACCACTCGATCATTCTTTTTCATTTTTCCTTTTGGCGTTTTTTTCCATTTCTTGGCTGTAGTCGGGTAGTCGGGTGCGCTAACACTGTTGGACTTATAGATAACCTCCCATTTCCTCAAATCCTTCTCTTTTTATCCGATTCATCACCTTTGTAGCGGGGCATTATTCTTTGGACATTTAGTTTAGTCGCCTGTAGTATTAGTAAGCATTGATTCGACCTATATATCCGATATACGAATGTCAAGAAGCAATATGACGTATTTCTTTTCGTCTTCTCTGATGCTCGTTCGCATATAATGCCTCATATATCTTGACCAGTGTAACTGCGGATGGATGATCGTATATATTTCCCCATTTCAGCGAGTGTATTGAGTGCATCCGCGCGAAGAACCGGACAGAATATGACACTGTTGCCATCAGTAAAGCCGATACTATTGGCAGCGTAATTTTCGAATGCCATCAGCAAGAAGGAAAGAAGGAAGGAAGGAAGGATTGCGACGTGCGGCGGACAGATGGTTATCTCTGTTCCTCGTGTCCCTCTCCTCGGAAGTGGTCCTCGATTGTGGGCGTATTGCGCTTGGGTGGTTCTTTCCCGGAATTGGTGGAAGCACCTGATTTCTCTAGAAACTCGGCTCGGGTGGTGATCCCTGCTTCGGTTCCCAATAAGTCTGAGAGGTATAATGCATCTGATGCACCTTGTGGGATCTGGCAGTTTTCCGTAGGTGGGGCAAACGCGGGGGGTGTGCTCGCGTGTTGTAGGGTTTCCCTGCATGGGCAGGAGACATCCCCGGATGGTACATGTGGCACACCTTTGGTAGGATGGGGACAGTGCCCTATTTTTCGAGAAGTGGGCGACTGCTGATATCTCCTGGTGCCGGCAGGGTTTGTTGGTGTCACTGAGTGAAATCGGCCCGCCATTCACAAGAATTACCCTCTGGAATATCCTGGCTGATAATAGCTATCGTGTTTAGTTACTCTGATAATACGGCTACTCGGGACGTGCTGAGTGATGCCTACGTGTCAAACACGACCCATACCCACGAACATGTTGATATCGTCGTATTGAGAGCATGTATTTTATCTCCTAAACTTCAAAGGCTTCCAACGTACCGTCCGACTCTATTAGCGCGGCGAACTGCGTCGTGCCCCGTGTTACAAATATGGATAAATGACGTCCCGTTGCTTACTGAGAGTAATGGTCAGGGATTTGATATAATGTATGATATATGACATGTCATCAAGCCTGTATCATCATCTGTTATTGTGTGCCAAGTCCCTCGGCTGGATAAGTCCGGTCTTGTATCTTAACCAAGTAATATGTTCACTTCGGTAAACCGACAAGAGTCTATCGAAGTTAATAGCTTTCGGCCTCTACGTATATTTATTGTATTTTATTACGTTCTATCACCACACTTCTCGCGGACTCACATTTCCTAACTCACTCGCTGAAAATTCGCTCAAAACGGGCTCCAAACACATTATAACCTGATTCACCTCCATACACGAAGAGTCCAACGGTCAGGATTGGGGCTGCACTGATGCAGGCTTAAGCATGGCAACAGAGACTCCGTGCAACTGAGATACCTTGGTTAGTTTGTGTCATGTCAACGCCGGGAAGAGGCGAGAAGACTGGTATTCAGACTCTCACAATGTCAGGCGACTTGAAGATACACGATATGAGTGCGTAGTTATGAGTCATCAACTTCTCATGGCAAGAATTTGTTCAACACGCTAATTACGGACTGTAACTCTATCTACAAGATAACAGTGCTACGCTTACTGTCCTTCCTCTTTTTCCGGACCGTACGTGACATATGTTTCTTCTCAAATCGCGCGAGGTTCGGCACGAACCCATCCAAAGATGGAGCCATACAACGGAGGATGGCCAAGAATCTACGACCCTCAGTGGAAACTTGTAAGCGGAAGTTGAACCGTTGTGCTTCGGCTAAATTACTGTTCCTCCCACCCTTTTATTGATTTCTAATTTTCCCCATTGATCTCCCGGCGCGAGCAATATTTTCCCTACATCATAGAAGGGTCCGTCGCCACAGATTCTTTCTCCATATACGACAATATTACCATCTTCGTTTTCACAGCACGCAGAACCTCCAATTCAACTTAGAGCGTAGATAATTCACCTTCGTACCCTACGCACTCAGTGGTAAACTTCTGCCCTAGGAAGAGAAAAAA
Organism: Macrolepiota fuliginosa MF-IS2; assembly: GCA_015584085.1. Taxonomy (NCBI): domain Eukaryota; kingdom Fungi; phylum Basidiomycota; class Agaricomycetes; order Agaricales; family Agaricaceae; genus Macrolepiota; species Macrolepiota fuliginosa. The sequence continues at coordinate 3,826 of MU151266.1, forward strand.
CCTTGGTTAGTTGCTCGCGTGCCACGCAATTCATGCCGAAGACAAATATAGACTTCCCGGGGACCCTTAACTCCGGGAGGGAACGTCAATCTCGGGTACCATATCTAGGTTCACTTTCGCACGGAAGTTGTCGGGATGGTTGTGTTTCCAAAATTCTGAGCTAGCTTTGACTAAGAGATGACCAAGAATCTCTTTCGAAAATGCGCTGCGGTCAATTTGATGTAGATCCGCGAAGCCCAAGGCTCACGGTATGTCATGTGGACCCGTCATATCTCTGCGTAGTTAAACCGCTCTCCTTTTAGCTTATCGTCTCAGGGACCGCTATCGTCCATCCGTCATACACTCTCAAACACACAACAACCCACACACCTACCGTATTCGTTTGCAGACATTTGACTTCCTGCTAGCATAATATGTGCCCATTAAGTGGTGAGATCTTCCTGCTTTTCTAGTAAGGACGATCTGCTAATCCTTCGGGGTCAGAGTTTATCTCTGTCCAATCGAAACGAAGATAAATATTGTTACAATCGAAGATACCAGCTATTTCATGTCTATTATAAGGTCCTTCTCGTGAGATACCCGATTCCATTTCCGCCAGCCCTCCCCGATCATCGACCTGGCATCAGGGCCCGAAATATATAACTTGGACCTTGGGGCATTCACACCCCACCTTATCTTTACACGGGACACTACTTTACCCCCCACTCATTCGCCCTCATACACCCAACATGACGAGTAATAGTGCAAACGACAAGGTTGCGCAGACCTTTACCCCCCTCCCTCTTGACGTGCTTATCGTCTTCATGGATTATTTGGACCCTCGTGACCTGATTGCACTCCGAAAGGTACGCTCCACTCTACTTTCTGGGATCATTTTGCTGACGCCGCATATGTTCGACTGTTATCCAGACTTGCCGTACCCTCTATGATGCGAGTCAACAGCGCATAGTGTGGATCAGGGCACTCACCGATGTTTGTCACGCCAACAATGTCTTCCTCCCCACGTTCCAATTCGACCAAATGACCACCGAAGAGCTCTTGCGAGCTGCCACTGCTCCTTCAAGATGGCTTGCCTCCGTGAAGAAAAGTAATTGCCAACAAGCGATGACACAAGCGAGTGGTGCTATGCCGCTGGAGCCACCGGCTCTGAGCTTGGGTCCCGTCACTCTTGCCTTATCCCCGAATGATGATGTACAAAACGTGTTCCTCGTACCCGGAGGACGATTTGCCTTCGTCTTGACGTTGCACTCGTTGCAGTTGTGGGACTTGAATGCGGTTCCGAGGGGTGGGGAGAAGAAAAATACAGGGGTGGGTCTGCTGATGGGACAACTGCTTGCGGCGGTCACGATGGACCAACAGTACAACGTCACGCTTTCGATTCAGCCCACAAAAGACGGCATGGGATTACGTGTGGCTGTCCCTTCAATTCCAATTGATAGTGCGGCGTGAGTTAACCTTATAAGGTCTCTGGGCGGGATAATGTTGACCATGGGATACAGGGCCAAGCAGATTGCGGTATATGAGACGTTCCCACTGGACGCTCGTCCCACGATGAATCGTATTGCGTTGCTCGCAATCAATTCAACAGCTGCGTCAATCGTTCCACGTCTAGCTGGGGATTTAATTATCTTCCTTGATGGGAAGACTGTCAAAGTGTGGGACTTTGTCAATGACCTGAGGGCGGAATGGAATACGCAAAAGAATATTCTTAATGTAAGCTCGCCGCTCGCGGGGTCTATAGTGGTTTCCTCCATCTAATGTTGGGTTTAACAGAATGTTTTCGTGACGTCAGACGCGGTTCTCTTACTGAGCCACGAGGAGACGATCGTATGGAAGATTCCTGGGCTCAAGCCCTTTGATCAAGAACCTACGGCTACAACAGAAGAGGATGTCCGCTCATTCCCATCATTGCTCGGAGGGTGGTTGAAAATGACGCTCTGGGGTGCTTTGGATGATTGGTATTGGAATACGCGGGAATCTTTCCTTGATATCTTCTTCATGGACAAGTCTGCGGGAAAGGCAACTAGTATGAGCCGTTATCAGCTGGCTTCGCCATCACCACCCAGCTCGAATGTTGGAAAATCAACCGAACCTTCTCTCTCGTTCCGTCACTCGCCGGGGTCTGATGTGGATATTAGCAACCTGGCGCTACAGTATAGGTGCTGCGAAGGCGATCTCGTTGCATGTTCGATTTCCTCGGACGCACAATTGGGCTATGTATCGATTTCGGGAGGAGAGCCGAGGAACTTTGCGCGTGTGACGGTGAAGCTGAAGCATGACATGACCAGCATTGTAGCCTATTCAATATGTCCTTTAGCTGGGAGGGTTTGTTATGTGACAGAGGAGAACGAGATTCATGTTGCTGATTTGTCCAGTGTATGCTAGGTGTTGGGTAGTTTTTACGCGGTCTATAGTCTATATTATTATTCATTTCTGGTTTTTATCTTCTACCAAATAGTGAAATAGTGGTGCCAGTTGGATCATCGATCGCCACTGGAAGCTGGGGAGCACTCTTGGAACATATTGTTCCAAACGTATTCAGTAGGAATATGGATAGGGGCTGACTGGCACCCGAAGTCCTTGGCTTTGCGGTCCAGCCCGAGCCTATTTGACGCCCAACATGTAATAAGCGCTCAGGAACATGGGAGAGTATCCATGCCAATACTCCGATGATGCTGCGATAAGGGTTTCATAATAGCAGCAGCCAAATGACGAAGGAAGACATATCGATTTGGAAACGGGGTATAGTTGATGATCCCGTTGATTCTCCCTGTGGCAGGTGATTACGCTGACCCCCTACAGAGACTAGGGCGAAAGCCGTGTTTTTTCTTCCTTAGACTGCATGGCCGGGCTAGATCGTCGGAGATTTTTAGTCCAGGGCCTATCCTGCGTGTTCCATTCCAGCCCAATGGTTCTGGAATGAGTGGGCTACGGAATAGTAGGCGTACGTTGCCTGCGCATGTGGCTGTGAATCCGCTGACAAGGGCGAGGATCCGGGTGCCGAGGAAAAACACGCTTAGAAGGGGGAAAAGGGGGAAAAGAGCTTGTCCTAGGGGAATACCTGTGGCTCTCCGGGCTGTGTGCTCTGATAGAGGTATCAGACGCCAGACTAATGACAATAGAGTTCGGAGAACCAAGTGGATAGATCGAAGATCAGACCCAGAAATAGAGTTGAGCCAGAAAAGGCGAGATGGATGTTCACGTGTCTGCATTTGACGCCTCGAGAAATCACATGCGAATGGACGCAACATCCCTTGGCTTGGTATATAAATCCAGGGCACGACGATATCTTATCGCCAACTCTTTGCCTTCTCTTCATCACAATGTCCGCCATCGAGACAGAAACTGCTCAGGCTCCGCCACAACTGACCATCCTGGCGCGAGTTGCCTCAATTCCTCTGATCTCCTCTTCCCTTGACACAATTGACCAGACATTATCTTCCAACGCCTACACACGTTCGTTATATCCGACCGCCAAAGGGCTGTCTTCATCCGCATACAAGTACACAGAACCTATCCAAATCCGCCTCGCTCCTCTTATCACTCGCGCTGACGGTTTCGCGAACAAGGCCGTCGACGTGGTTGAGGCCCGCTGTCCCTATCCATTCAAGGTCAAGCCGGAAGAGGTGACGGAGTTCGTTCGCGAACGTCGTGACAGTGCTGCCGAGTTGGTTAATCATTCCATTGACGGGGTCAAGAACCCGGCTGTGCAGGCTGCAACCAATCTTGACCAAGTACGTTTTTTTTGTGTTGTGTCTCGAACGTCTGTCTAACTTTTTTTTATCTAGAGATTTGCGCCAATTGTCGACTATTTAGAGGTGGTAATCAAGCGTATCACGAATCCTGACGAACCCGGTCCTTCTGCCCCCGACGCCAAGTACCAGTATCAACGCGCTCTTGCGCTTACGAGGGATTTGTACGGCTACTCGAATGACCAGTTGAAGCACCTTCAGGCACATTCTAACATCCTGTGCGTTTCCTTCTTTTGATAGGATATATGCTTATTGATATACCTGGTTTTAGGCACCGTGCCACCACGATTGCTCATTCAATTACCGACCAGGGTACCCCAAAAATGGCCAACGCCCAGGATCGTGTACACCAGCTTTCTGACACCATGCTTGCGGAACTTCAAAAACTTCAGGAATCCACCGCCGCCTTCTCCTCTTCTTTGCAGTCCACAGCTACTAGTACCGTTCAGTCTCGCATTCCTCCCCACGTCCAAAGCGCCTTCGCTGATCTATCACACACCCTTTCGACTACTATTTCGGACTTTCGGTCCACCATCACTGCAAAAGATACTACCCTGCAAGAGAAGGTTGGCAGGATCATAGCAGAAGTTCGCGAACGCATTGTTCCTGTGTTAGGTAGCGTCACTAAGGTGGTTGGTGATACACTTCACCTCAACGGCCCACCCCCACCTACGGCGACGAACGGCGAGGCTGAATCTCCGGTTGAAGGGACACAGTCGAAGGCCACGGCTTCTGAAGCGGACAACAAGTCAGAAAATGCAGGTGCCCAACCTTCTCAGAACGGCGACACCGGTCACCCCGAGTAGATCGAGGTTGGTGCGTGCTGTACCAAGAGGTTCTTGTTCCTTCTAGATATACATCGGTCTGCATTTCCCTATTCCAGTATACTGTATAGATTCCAGGTTCCGTACTCATTGTGTCATCTATGTGTTCTGTAAATGCTGAAATAGCGTTATATCATCATTCTGACACACGTACTCGTAAAATCCCTGTCTTGCGTAACCTCGTCAAATGCCCACGGATCAGCGCGACCATACGAGTACAACGAACCTTTATCTGGGATCGTTAATCTAAGCAGTCTTCATGAGTCCGATATAATACAAGAAAACAAATAGTCGTTACATAGTCATACGACGAAAGGACAGATCTGGGCCAAACAGCTAATCGGAATGTGGGTAGAAAACTCGGATCTCCAAAACCTCTTCAAATTCGATTGCCACCGCCTCATTCTGAGTTTTTTTTTCCCGCGCTACATATGTGTTTGAACGCACACAATATATAGCTGATTACTTACACCTATACAACGAGTTTATTGTATTGAGTGTATGAGAGAGAGCAAAGATGGATATATATTCGAAATCCCAGTTACACGCGCTACGAAGAGAAGAGAGCTACACAACCGGTTAAAGTTATGTTAATTACAACACCTTGAATACTACATACAGACGTGACGAGAAGTTTGTAAGGCCCTATTTGTTAACTCATGGCTAGTCCCTGAGCTTTTGCGTTTGCACTCCACCGATCCCAATGCCACACCAGATGTTCCTGACGAGCCAGGAGGGCATTGAAGGGAACACCACAACCAGGCCAATAACAAGGAAAGTCATGCTTCATTGAATCCGCGCGCGCTTCAACCGATTGTGCTCCAGTGATTGGCTGTTTGACAGGCCCGTTTGGGGGAGTGACGTAGGGTCCGGTTGACGCCACGGGAACGTTCTTCTCAGATCATTCAATATATTACTATAAATAGAACTGCTAGATGGAACACACCTTCAGTGATGTCGAAGAAGGACTGGAGGACTCCAGATAATCTATGAGCTGGGTGACAAGGTCTGTGATAAGCTCTCTGGATGCCATGATATTCAGAACGGTGGATAGAGTCTCGGCGCGAGGGCGGTTTGAAGGATCAGATGACCAGCACCGGTTCAACAATGTCCATGTCGCTTCGTCAACTTCGGGAGGGTGCAGGGGCAACTTGCCAGCCACTAGGTCGATGATTACAAGCGGGTTACTTCGTAAGTGGTCGAAGGGAAGTCTTCCTGTAAGAATCTGGGGGAAAATCAGCTGATAGTATCGGGAGCTACTGCTGCTATTACCTGGAGTATAGTCATCCCAAATGCCCAGATATCGGAGGCGGTGGTCGCTTCGGGATCTGGATCCCTCATGAGTTCTGGGGCCGTCCACCGACAAGTTCCAGCAAACCGAGGACCTGTGGACACGGAAAGTCCGGTTATTCTTGATGTCCCAAAATCCGCAAGGCAGGCATGTTCATCATCAGTGACAAGAATGTTATGCTTGTGTAAAGAGATCAGAATAGAATCATCAATACCATCCTGTTTTAGCTTACGGCCTTTATATCGCCATGCACAACTGCGTGCGGTGAAAGATTATGCAAGTATTCCAGACCGGCGACGGCCTCGCATATCTAGGGAATGTTTCCGTGTCAGTGAGCAGGGAGCGTAGTGTTGCGTTCAGCGAAAGCAGTCTTACAATATTCAATCTTTTGACTTGTGGCCGCTGGTCCAGGAAGCGAACGAGATCTCCGTTCTCGTAGTATGGCATAATAAGATCAGGACGGTCCTGTTCAAATACTAGGCCATATAATGGCGCTATGTGAGGGTGGCACAAACGCGACCACACACGTGACTCCCGTAATAAGCGCTGCACCAAAAAGTTCATTAGCTTGGGCTCAACCCGACATTGAAGGCAAATACACAGACCTTGCGAGAACGGTCGCCTGCCCCTTTGTCATTCCAATCATGTCTGCGGAGAGACTTGATAGCTACCTGTGGGCTTCACGGTCAGTTCCTAATCATCCAAAAATCTGAATCTGGACCCACAGGGGTGACCCTGTTTCCTGGTTGTCTAACCCACTGGCCGCGGTATAAATCAGCCGATCCACCCCAGGCAAAGCAATGTGGTTCCATCTTCTGAACACCCTTAAGGATCAGTTCATGTATTCCTGGGTTGCTGTGGCTGGTGTCCATTGACATGCTTGGGTATTGTGAGTAGAGACAG
>MU151266.1:10940-32333 GCA_015584085.1 Macrolepiota fuliginosa MF-IS2
CCATCTTCTGAACACCCTTAAGGATCAGTTCATGTATTCCTGGGTTGCTGTGGCTGGTGTCCATTGACATGCTTGGGTATTGTGAGTAGAGACAGAGTTGTTCGGTGGGGTGAAAGGAAGGTAAGACAAACAGTAGAGAAAGGGTAAAGGTAAGGTGGTAAAAGAGATAGGAAGATGGCGGCGTTTTAATGTGCACGTCTTCGGGGCTTGTACGAATTCCCAGCGCCAATCGAACAGGGATCTCGCTCCTTTCCTGGTACTAATCTATGTAATTCTCAGCGCGCCTCGTGCGCAAGGACCCCGGCAAGACCCTGAATAATTCCAGCCTGCGTCTGGAAACGGGGAGCCCAGCAAATGGCTAGGTGCGAAACCGGACATTTGGGGCCTCAAACCACCTGGATTTTCGGCATGTTAGATCCCCTATAATCACTTGGATATTCAAAATTTTAGCCACTGTTTCGCACTCTTATTCTGTTCTATCTACTCAACTCTCCCAAATGGCACGCACAAACCTCTATCACAATCCTGCTGCTACGTGCGAGCGCTTCAACCCTCTCGAATGGATTGGCGTTGGTAGGGAATGCAACAGTTACCTCCCCAGCCTTGTTCACTGTGCCTACAACGACACGACCAATGCTCCAGCTGAGTTCCATGCATGCCACCCCAATAATGATGGATGTGAGACCCAGGCACATTTAATTCTTGTAATCCATGATTTTCTGTACTTCAATTGTTGCATTTTATCCCACTGGCAATTTTTGGCGATTTTTCAGCGGTTTTGCAGGTTAGATCCACCAAAACTGAACAAAATTTGTCAAGTTGGACCCAGGCCGGGTCCAAAACGGACGTTAGCTGGTGGTTTTCAGACAGACAAAAACTATCCAAAAGGCGAAATTGCAGATGCAGGCTCTGTAGGGATTATCCAGGGTCCTGTCCCGAAGCTGGTCTATGTAATTCTCACCGCGCTTCGTGCACAAGGTCCTGGTGTAAATCTCAACAGCCCCTTGTTGCGCTGAGACCCCGGAAATCAACAGCCGAGTGTCTCGGGTTCCCAGTACACCAGGTTATGGTTGGAAGAGGGCACGCAAGTTTCCGAGAAAGAAGCCGTTTTCCCGAGGAAAACGATGGAAAGCGAATTCCCGAGAAAAAGATCAGTATCGGGAAACGGACGAGATCCCTTGTTCGATTGGCGCTGGGAATTCGTACAAGCCCCGAAGACGTGCACATTAAAACGTCACCATCTTCCTATCTCTTTTACCACCTTACCTTTGCCCTTTCTCTGTTGTTTGTCTTGCCTTCCTTTCACCCCACCAAACAACGCTGTCTCTACTCACGATACCCAAGCATGTCAATGGACACCGACCATGACAACCCAGGAATACATGAACTGATCCTTAAGGGTGTTCAAGAGATGGAGCCCCATTGCTTTGCTTGGGGTGGATCGGTAAAATTTTGAATATCCAAGTGATTATAGGGGATCTAACATGCCGAAAATCCGGGTGGTTTGAGGCCCCAAATGTCCGGTTTCGCACCTAGCCATTTGTTGCGCTTCCGGGACCTATGTAGTGCCTTTCTAACCGCAGGTGGCACCTTGAAAGTGCACAGGGAGCCAAAAGGTTAGTGGAGAACGAGAAATAGAAGGAGTCTTCCAATCGAATATCTTTGGTTACACCTGCTTCAATTTCAGTGCCCATCCTGGTCAGGTCATCCCTTTAACTTGGCTCAATGCTCAACTTCCACAGAAGGCCTGGGTATCGTGCCTCTGACTGGAGGGGTTGTTGGTCTCATCGGTTCTGCATTAACAGCCAGTGGAACATGTCCGTATGGCGTCACCAAACAGTCAACGGGAGCGTATTGAATGAGATTGAAGTAGTATGTTGCAGCGGGGCTACTTGTGAGAGATAAGATATCACGCGAATGATGGGATGGCGCAGTCTTGAGCCACAGGGTCCACAGAATATGTACATAGACATTAATTATAAGCGTACGGGGTCCGCAATCAGTGAAATGGATTGGAGAATAGGAATAAGAACCTCTTGGTACGAAACCACCAACTTCGATCTTCTCAGAGTGGCCGGTATCACCACATCGAGGAAGGATGAATCAGTCCAAATAAACAGCGGGGACGGGTACGGCGCGCATGGGTAATCTTGATTGTATGTAATGTTACTCGATAGGATAGATGATGGGAACGGACGGAACGGACCCCCGCCAATTAAAAGGGGTAAAAGGATTCAGACCCCTTGCGAATACGATGCTATTCTGAATCGAACAAATTCGATCCAATCAACCAGCGTCAAATCGCATCTTCTCCCTGACGCCTTCGGCGACTCCAGTAGCCCCGTCTCAATCACCTTATCCCGTCGGCACGATTGATCGTTCATCAGCAGCCAATCCCCGACTCTGCGAAGCAAGAGGAGGGTTCTGTCGTGTTGATTTGGTCCATTCCTCTGCCAGAGGACCTTACCCCATGGGAAATATGTGGTCTAGATGGTCTGGACCTTTCCTGAAGGTCTAGGCTCTTTGCCCCATACAATGACACCTCCGCGGACCATTATTTATTCGCATCGACTCATCGTAGAGTCCTCAACTCTATAATACTTGAAAGCGGGCCACTGTACGTTGTTTGACACGCATGGCAAATACGGTCAGAATGAACCCGTATAATTGTTGGGTTGGAATTGTAAAGGTTTGTGTGACAAAGTACATGATACCACTGTAGAGATTCGCTGGTCTCAAACGGCTACCTCATAAACTCACCTCTACTTACTCTGCAACGTCCTACACTAGAGTCGGGGACTTGGCGCACCACGCCGCTACGATAGGACATCATCGCATCACCGATGGCCAACAGCAACATATCGGTATGTTGGTCACTCACGACTGCAAGTAGGCGAGGCGCAAACCACGATTTATAGCTATGAAGGGATATTCAAGTTATCTTTGATCTTCGACTATATCTTCGACTATTATGAGTAGAAGTGAGTGATCGAGAAACGAAGCCGCGGTCATACATTACTACACAGAGAATACAGATCAAGCACATAAGGTATCAAAAAGGACAAAACAGACGGAACATACGATAATCACATTGCCCTCCACCACAATTTAGAAGTATCCCCAACCATGCTCCCTCAAAGTCCAAACGAACTCAATCCGAGTTTCAAGATCTGGTTGCATTCACCCCGGGCACAAGGGCACCGAGGATCTTGACCCGTTTGGTCAGTCCACCAGCCACAGCCACAGCGAAAGCCAAAAAGAACCATTTGCCCCACCATTTCGTAGCCGCACCGTTCGCGGCGCCAAGCCTGGGCGGTCCCACTGGTCTGGGCGGGAGCGATTTGAGAAGCCGCGAGGCGCCTTTGATTGATTTGCTCTGTCGGAACGGATATCCAGGGCAAAGTGGGGTCAGGTCAGTAAGGCGTTTTGTGCCAGGGGAAGAGATAAAGCATACGTTATAAGGCGGGAAACGGAATCCGAGGATCTTGTCAATCCTAGCGACAAGTGTGAGTATGGCCATGTGCGCTAAAAGACATCTGGTCAGACATACCAGCTCGGCGAGTCCATCGAAGACCTTAAATGGGTGAACATATCGAAAGAATACTTCCCAGTGTGATACCCATCTGTTCAAGGGATTTAATAACAAGAAGGGAAATATTGGCGTGGCGAACGGCTTACGCCCACTAGGACCAATTCCACCGAAGGGAAGGCCGTCGACTGGGTAAGGTCACGTGTGGTTCAGCAACAAATCCATTGCTGGTTATGAATATACACGTACTACCCGGATGGATAACAACCTCATTAACAATGGCCGCGCCAGATTGAGTACTGCTGATAACTGCACACAAAGTTAATAGATGTAGTAGGTCAGCGAGGAAGAAAAGTACCTTTCTGCTTGTATGTCGCATCCCTCGAGAAAACGTACAAAGCCAATGGATGGTCATGGCTATTCACGAACGCGATAGCCTCATCGACGTCTTTGACGGGAACTATAGGGAGGACAGGCCCAAATATTTCCCTTTATGTACTCCATTAGACTGGCGGAATCATCTTCATAATGACAAGATACGCACTCGCTCATCAAGGAATCCTCCACTCCTACATCCTTTACTACCGTAGGTGAAATGAACTTGGTAGCCGCATCGGTCTCGCCACCAAGTGCTACACTCCCTTTGGTGTTATCCAACAGGCCCTTGATGCGGTTGAAGGCTTGTGGTGTAACGAGACGCGAATATATTCCCGGTGCCGAAGTTGATTCCGGATAGAACTTGTCAGCACTGGGAGTCGGTGAGTAAATTGAGACCAACACGTATATATGAACCAAAATGCACGTACACCTCCTTGAGCGCACTGACAAACTTGTCTTGGAAGTCTCTCGGAACCAGTACATAATCTGGAGCAACACAGGTTTGACCAGCGTTTACGACCTTGCCCCATAAAATCCTCTTCGCAGCAGTTTCAAGGTCACAATTTGGGTCAATAAAGACGGGTGATTTGCCTAGTTGCAGAAGAGCTCAGATTATCCAAATGCCAGAGTGTGAAGATGATTAAACGCGTACCTCCGAGTTCCAGCGAAACAGGAGTGAGATGTTTTGCTGCAGCTGTGCTTACGATACGCCCGACACGTCCCCCACCAGTGTACAGAACTGAAAAACCGGGTTCATTAAAATAACTTTGGGGGGCGCATATACACAACTCACTATGATCCCAGGGCAAGTCCAAAAGCTTCGTTGTCTCGGGAACAGCACCATTCACGACCGCAATAAGCTCGGGGTCGAGGTACTTTGGAACAAGTTCAGCAAAGAGTGCGCTAACATGGGGTGTTGCTTCGGAGGGTTTGATAACAATGGCATTCCCAGCAGCGATAGCACCAGCCTAACGGCCCAGGGTAATTTTGAGTGGCTAAACCAAATGGGATCAAATTTCAGACATACCAGGGGGCTAATACACAACCACATGGGATAGTTGAAAGGGCTGATAATGAGAACAACGCCCTTGGGTTCCTTGTAGATGACGGGCCGCATAGGCGTGGCATTTATTGAGAACGGTGGTCGTTCTGGTTTGGCCCATTTATCGACGTTCGCCCAGGCAGTACGGGCTTCCATTATTGAGGAGTTGATCTCGAGGCTGAGAAGAAGTTCAAACTACGAATGCAACAGGGATATGGATAGAAGAGACATACAAGTGACTCTCAAAAGGAGGCCTCCCCAAATCCGCAGCGAGAGCGTCTTCGAAACGTTTCGTATTATCCTTGACCATGTATGCGAGCTGGAGGAGCTGGTACTTCCGGTACTCAACACTCTTCGACTTTCCTGAACGGAACCCATTCCGGAGGGTGGTGTGGGTCTGAAAAAAAGTATGGGTGAGTATCGCGTTCCGACGGTGAGGGTATAGGATGCATAATGACAGAACCCCCGCCAATCCAAGGGGGCATTCCTTCCTTTCTGTTTCTCGAATAGAGACGAACCCGACCGGTCCCCACCCGCGAATTACAAATCCGAAAGGGCTGCTCACCTTTTCAATATCCTCCAACGTCGTGTATTGAAGTTCGACCATCGGTGCCTTTGCGGTATGTAATGAGTGGATTTGGGGCGAGCGCAGCTCGGTGAGGGTGAGAAAGGATGATTTAGGCCCAACGACAAGAGCAGTTAAGTACCAGGACCAAGCGTCGCGTGATAAAGAAGCTTGGAGAACGCACAATCAGCTTACCTTAAGAGGAGAATTGATGATCACAAACATTCCAACATTCCCACATATCGTAACCACGAAGCATTATTATTACTCTCTAAGTGCACTATGGAAACAAGCAATTCTCTCTGGGGGAAAATAAACAAAAAATCCAGGAAACGTCTTTCGCAGATTTGCAGAAGGAAGCGATCACCGGGAACGTGTGCGGAAAAGAGGCCCAAGCACCTATTCTCCCTGAAAATATTCCAGACAGGGTTCCGATGCACATAATACAGGGGTATCAAGATATTCGTCGCTATCTCTTGCTTTTTGATGAAGCTCAAGAGAGTAAAGAAGCTGTCATTCGATATGTAGGATATGATGCTTCTTTGATTGATACGATTGCTTCCGACCCTCCGGCTGAGCATGGTGTGTATAAAAAGCCGGAGCGGTACTCACATGTGATTCCAAACCCCCTCCTAGTGCTATTCTGGATCTCGCGGAGCCAACGACTTATAACTGCTATGGTCAGAGTCAAGTCCCACTGGATCTCGCACAGTCTCCCTGACCCTGCCCCGCCCTGCGCCCCCTTGGGTTGGCAAATGATCGGAAATGGAGACGTAGAATAACTTATACATCAACCAGGCCATGATAAGACATTTCCCTAGTAAGAGTCTGAAAACTTGTTCAGTGCTCCAGGTGAGATCTACCCACCCATCACAGAATACATATCCCAAGACCCATATACCGATAGCCACGATGAGGCGACTTAGCTCTTCAAGGAGTTCTGAGGCTGTATGGCGTAGTGGTACGGAATACGCTGTGGTATTTATCAAGGTATTGGTGAGTGCGGAGGGGGGTACAGATCGGCATGGATGACTCCGCCCGAAACTGATGTCGGGTCTATTTGCGAGTGAAAAAAAATGGGGCTACCCCCATGAGGCTCCTGCAGTGCAAGCCAGCAGCAATGTCGTATGCACCGAAGGCCTACTATTCCAAATGTATATTTTGGATGAGGGGTGGGTACCCATAGGCAGGTGCTGCTGCGTTCGTTTTTGGCCCAGGGGAAAAAAGAATAAATGCCAGGAGGGGGACGGGAATTAAGCAAGACATGCATGACAGCACCGAAAGTGTGGAAGCAAGATGCGAAGAATCCCCGAGCCTAACCGCTCTGCTTTCATCTATGTCGGTGCGTCAATAGAGGAGATAGTTTCGACATCCTGTGCGACCGTCTTCCATTCCCCATTGGCGAAGAAGTTACTTGCAAACAGCAGAGGAAAAAGGAATAGCAAGTGGCGCAAAACCATCGAGGTCGAGCCTCTCTCTTCCCACAAGGGGGATCAGTACTCAACCTGCGTCTCTAAGGTGCATACACCCCAGCAACTACGCATGTGAGGTGGGCAAGAAAGCTTGAGAGTCGTCGTGGTAGAGCAAAGGAAGATCGTGACAGAGTAGAATCAAGATGTGAGCGAATTGGCGTTGTCACAGAGTTCAAAAATGGCTGCGATAAGATAAGATCAAAACGTTCAACCCCCAGCCTTGCATTGCTTCCACACTTCTGAATTAGCAAAAAGTACCTTTCAGCCAGTAGCTTTTTCTGGTCATGAGCAGTACGAAACAAAATAGTATACCTCTCCGGACATTGGCTTGACAGCCTTTGTAAGCGGAAACACGAAATTAAAAGAAGTCAAACAAATTCTCTCCACCCACTCGAAGTTATCTCCCAAAGCCTCGACAGTAAGGCTATTTGGACACAAAAAAAACACTTCTATCTCATATAAATTGCAGAATAGTACCCGAAGTCCAAGAAGGAACCAAGGAAGTCACAACCACAAAGTGTAATTGCACAGCTGAACTCATGAGTCGCCACGGTTAGAAGAATGACTGCTTCAACATAGAGAAAACAGTAGGGTTCCCATACTGTCATGAAATTGAAAGCAGCTAACCTGACAGAGTGAAAGTGGCAGAAATACCACACAGAAATTGTGGTACCCTCAATTGTGATTGGAGTGGGAATCATGAGCACCATTGTCACTCAAGTCTTGCACCAAGGATGTACACCATATATCCATGTACGTCGGGGATCGCTATTCATGATCTGATTGACTGCTGAAGCTAGTTTCTGGCGGTTCTGTACGTAGAATGCCTGGTCAATGCCTGGTCAACTACTGAGGATGAATAGAACTTATTTGATTCGGCTCCTCATTCTTGATGGACTTCTTGAATTCAGCAACCACCGTAATATCTGCAAGGATGACTATGTAGGCTAAGTCACAGTTTGATGTGATGTAGGTGTCGACACAGAAATTGGCCCCTTCAGCTTCGCTTTCTACTGTCTGGTTGGGGCGGGGCCAGTAATGAAATTGTGGCTTGCGAGGTCCATCTACTCCTTCCTCAAGGCGTCTGATGGGCTTTCCACTTACGCGCATATTTCATATTTCATCTCATCGGTTACTAGTTTAAATATAAGTACTCTACTCAGTTATTTTATCCATTCCCATAGGCGATCGTATAAGTGATACCAAGATGCGACGTTGCAAGGAACGTGTGTTCGATGCATTGACCAGGTCGTGACACGTGGCTTGGAGAGCCCTGGTCGCAGGCATCGCAGCTGCTAGTTGAAAGGACCCGCAGAGGTCAAAAAGTCTGCCGTTGCCCAGCCGTGTATAAAAGAGTTGGGAGATTAGCACAAACTTGCTGCTGCATTCTTCTTTTCCCGTCCAAAACAGAGGGACGACCCCCTCGGTGCTTATTCACCTGTGAATCCTACTAGTGGGCGTCAAAGCACAAATCTTACGCCGAAATTGTCAAATCCACCTTTCACCATGTGACTTCGAACATCAATGATGTAATACAGACAACCAACGTCTTTTCTTTCAACTTTACCATCGACTTGTGCCCATGCACACCCCCTACTTGTCCATGTCTTCTCGCTGTTCACGGTCATCCTACAACCTGTACAAGCTATAAAATCCTCTAGGAATTCTGTCACCCTTCGCCTAAATGCGTATGAGGTGCGATAGATGTAAATGCACTTGTCGTTGTCGCTGCGAACGAACGAAGGCTAGGTGGAGAATTAGAGAGAGATCATCGACTCGTCTCTGCAGAAGGATGACCACTTAAGCAAGAGAGGAATCAAGGCCGAGTCTAGGCTGGCAATTACTACGCATGGCGGGGGCGAGGTCGGCGTGTTTGTCTGAAGAATTATGTCGAGTAGCCTTGCTTCGTCAGAGAAAGATACGCGTGCTTAGGGCTCCATGAATGCGCCATACGACAAGGCATCCAGGGATTATTGACCTGGATGTTGATATCGGTGCGGATGCTGTCGACTACAAGTAAGTGCCTTTTAGCTCTCGCACGTGGTGCAACGTTGACAGCCCTATCCAGTGCGATTGCGAACCAGGAGTCGCTGTCGAGTCTTGAGACGGAGATGCGCAAGTTGGAGGGTGAGGTCAAGATTCTTGACAAGCTCGAGTATCTAAAGCGACATAAGGAACACCTCACCTCCGCCAACAGTATGTCCCCCGATTATTACAGCTCGTCTATGTTTAACGTGCTTACGCAGCCTCGACGAACGTCCATGTACAGAATTTTGCGCGGCTCTCCATCCTCTCGTGGTCCGCCCGTGGAATCTGGCAGATTCCACACCTATGCACATACTTTAAGCGCAAGTATCTCACCGACTGGTTTGGATGTTGGTCCTCAATTCAATTATTTTATCCATTTTCACTGTGAGCAATACTAAGACATGACGTTACATCAAGGTTCTCCCCAACGTGTGCCCATGCCTATGAAGGCCGACCGCAGATACTCAGCCTAAAGAAGCGGACAGCTGCGAGTTTGATTTGTTGTTTCTGGCTACTCTATGTGTGCACCCCTCACAGGAACCTCGGGAAGGGGTTGACAACAAGAATCCAGAATCCAGAATGCGGGCCCCCACCCGAATAAGCTGGCCGATGCCTGGCGCCCAAGCCGATTTAAATGCTGGAAACCTCCATCCCATGTGTCGACTGCATGTCTGTGGGTTCATATAGAGCCAACGGTGCATTCTCTCTTGCACCCCTTCTCTCACCACTCCGCTAGCTATGACCACACCCACCATGTTCCGGAAAGCTCACGACTTTATCATGAATCAACCTCAATTCATGGACCATCCCCAGATATCCCACGCTGAAAAGCGGGGTAAGCTTAACTATATCTCACCCATCCGATTCCAAACTGACCAACGTAGGTCTCAAAATCCTTCTTAAAGCGTCCATTCCAGCTGCAGCCTATGACTCTTCCGAGCACCCGCGCAATTGTCATCCGGGAACACGTGTTTAATACATCGACCAGATCGTGAAGTGGGGGGTGGAGGGCCCCGACTCCGGTCACCGCATCTTCTGGCTAAAAGGACCCGCGGGAGTCGGAAAGTCTGCCATTTCCCAATCATGTGCAGAAGAGTTCGCCTCTCGGAAGAGACTCGCTGCCGCGTTCTTCTTCTCTCGTCCCAACCAAAGAGAGGACTCCCAGCGCTTATTCACATCTATCTCCTACCAATGGGCGTCGAAACGCAAACCTTACGCCGAAATCCTCAAATCTACGATTCACGATGATCCAACCATCGTCGACAAGGAGCTTCGTCACCAATTCCACCACCTCTTCATTTCTCCCCTGCAAGAACTCGTCGCTAAGCATGAGGCCATCCCTGAGCGTGTCGTCATCATTGATGGTCTGGACGAATGCGCAGGCGTGGAAGCACAACAGGCTATTGTTCAAATCGTTGCAGCGTCCATCCGGGACCACACCACCCCCTTCATCTGGCTAATCTGCAGCCGCCTCGAACCCCATCTTGTTGCGACTTTCAACTCCCCAGAGGTATCAGCAGTGACTCACCAGGAGGAGCTGATGGTCTCTCGTGCTATCGACAACGAGATCGCCAAGTATCTCACCGACGAACTGGCTAAAATAGGGAGGGAACATGATCTTCCGGTTCCATGGCCTCACGAGCGCGATATTGGGATACTCATCAACCTGTCAGGTGGACTGTTCATTTATGCCAACACCGTAATTCGTTTCATCGGGGACCGTGACTCAGTTGGCCCGGAGGAGCAGCTACGCGCCGTTGTCAGTCTTGCTACAAGTGTTGCAAAGGGATCAACTGAACACCCCCTATCTGAACTCGACCTCTTCTACCTCTTAATCATGCAACGTATACCGGTCAAGATACTTCAGACAGTCCAATGGATCCTGCTGGCTACAACAATACCCAACGTTCATACTGATGTCAAAAACAGCAGACAGCTCCTGGGTTTGTCGTCGTCGCAGTTTGACACAGCCTGTCGGACTCTCCATTCCGTGATGAAGGTCGAGAAGAACAAGATCATCTTCTACCACGCATCATTCATGGACTTCATCCAGGACCCTCAACGCTCAAGAAAAATTTGTATTTGGAAGGATTCTGGACTCACCTTACGGACAGAGCTGACACAGAGGCTACAGGCAGTATGCAATGATCCAGATATTGAGCCTTATTGTGAGTTGCACGTTCACTATTGACGAGATATTTATTGATAGTCACTAATCAGCTGAGTCCTTCTGTACTCTTGTTCGAGCTGATAGCAACAATAAAGACATAAACGACAATGCAGGGGCGTATGGGAACGTCGTCACAGGACTCTTCTCCCTCTATTCAGCCCTTCCTTGGGATGCCGCCGCATTCGTTGCTTTGGCGAGCATCAATTTCGAAAAGATGGCTATGCTCTGGGTCCACAGCGGTCGTGTTGTTCCGAAGAGCATAAACGCGCTATTTTCGCACGTGAGCTATCTCCGAGATCCTTCTTATTGTATGTGCCATCATCACTCATGTGCGACACAGATACCTCAAGAGGATCGCAGCAAGATCATGTGGTCGTGCAAGGACAGAGACGAAGACCAATTTACATGGGAGGTTGCGCAGATGCCAGACGACGCTGATTGGGACAGATCGTATATTCTTGGCCATGGTCAGCACAAGTGTTTTTGTTGGTATACTCCGGAGTCGTTTAGATTGATGCCGTACCGCGAACGCCCGCCCGCTGAACAACCGATATTTAATAAGGTGCCCCGCACATTCATGGTACGTACCAATGCATTAGTCAGTGGGGACTATGCTCACACATAATACGTGGCCATTTATGTTTATAGCAGCGCATCAAGTTCTGGAGATCCCCAACCTTTCGTCGTCTAGTCCAGCAGAGTCGTGTTCTCCTGCTTGGTGGCCGTACTTAGAGATATCAGCGTACTTTGTTCCGTTCGTCTCCCAATGAGTGGCTTGACAACACATTTGAGGATGAAACCAGTCGTGAAAAAAAATGTAAGCTAATTGCGACTCTACCTCTTATATAAGAGTACCCAATCAAGCCCTCAAGTTAGCCCCACACCTGCGAGGTCCACTGCTAGGACCGCGAGGCGACCACGAAGCACACGACGTTCTGCCGCGCCCCTGGCTGCAAGGTTACTTCTTCGGAGGCCCTAACCATTGTCCAGCCCCAACACTGTTTAGGTAAGGAAACGTGCGTTACATGGTGCACAGCTCGGACTTATAAGGTAGCCTAGAGGCACCATAACCGTTGTAATCGGACAGTCCAAGGGATAGGTTAGAGATATGCCTCAAGTTCGGTCTGATGTACACAAGCCCTATCAGCACACACAACACACTCCACTACCCCATATAACCTCCTGCAACTCTTCCCCAGCATCCCAGCACCGGCCGACAGACTACGCCGCATTTATATTACCTATATGTTGCCATTCTGGATCCTCTGATGGCGAACGGATTATTGATGACAGGGCCCGGCGTCAAACCAAGTATACACCGCTTTACGGACTCAGTGGACGGGGTCGAGGGATCTGGCGTAGAAATTCGGGAATTTGGGATATGTAGGAATGAGGGTGGCGAAGGCGCACCAGACGAAGGTGAAAGTGCTGTGGTAATTGTTACTGTCAGTGGGGTTGACGATGGTGGACACGTGCGTGTGGCCTGTGGTCGGGTGCTACTCGAGAAACTTGGCGATGATAAAGGAGTACGGACTGTCTTTTTCCTAGTGTGGAGAGCGCCCGATTGGAGGACCCAAAACGCACGACCACGCCGAGTCCTGGCTGCAATTAAACTGAAATACAAAGCTATTTAGGAGTACACCACCAGTGAGACAATGGTAAGTGATGTGTACACAATTGTGCGCTGGACATCCTGAAACTATCTGACTGAGGTTTGTGCGAGAGAGGGATCAATGGGAGGCAAACAACGAACAATGTGGATTGGTCCTCGAGTGCACGATTATTGGTTAGAGGGTTTTGGAAAGTTGTCAGCGCGATAATTTCATGAGTATGCAAAGGAGGTCATGAATATGAAGGTGGCCGGCGTGCAGTGAGGAGACGGGACGTGTCGTATCTCGCGTTGTGGGGGTTTGGGGGGGCGAGGGAGGAGAGGGGAAGGGAAGATGGTTGGTTGGCCGCCCTACACAAACCGCATATGAAGTTGCCCGCGTAGCGAATCTATTGCTAGTATTAATCAGAGCGAGGAGGTATATTCAATTCAATGCAAAGGCATGTGATTTCGATAATATTTACGTAACGCGACTTGCTTCAACTTTTGCACCCACTTGTACCCATACACCGCCTGACTCTCCATTCTCGCTTGTTTCGTCTCGCTCCTCGCCCTCTCAAACTAGACCACACACGCTATAAAAACTTACGGTCCCTCCGCTGCCTCCCACATGGGGAAATGCACTCATCATCGTCGCTGTGGACGTAGGTTAAGTGGAGCACTAGAGAGTGGATATTGAGACTGTCGCCTCGTCTCGCTGCAGCAGAATCTCTACTTGAGCGAGAGGGGAATAAAGACCAAGCCTAGGGTGGCACCACGGACGCACCGTACTGTGAGACATCCAAGCTATCGGTGATTAACTACAGATTAATTACCTTGGGTGTCAATATTGGTGCGGATGCTGTTGATTACAAGTGTGTATGGTTTTTAGGTTATGTGCGGGTTTGGTGTAGAGCTGACGGAATCGCCTAGTGTGATTGCAAACCTGTCTTTGCTGAGTCTTGAGACGGCGATGCGCAAGCTGGAGGGCGAGATCAAGGAGATTCTTGACGAACTCGAGTATCTCAAAGAACGCAAGGAACGCTTCACTTCCGCTAACAGCACGCCGCTTCGCCGTTGCAGCTTGTCTACGTCTAACGTGTCTACAGAGCCTCGACGAATGTCTGTATCTTGCCAGTTCTCCATCCTCTTGCTGGCTGCCCTTACGAGCCTGACAAATTCTCCACCTACATATACATGCAAGTATCTAACCAACTAAATTGTATGTTGATCTTTTATTCAACCATTCTATCCATTTCCACTAAGTAATTGCATAAGTAATGCCAAGACATAGCATGGCGTCAAGTTCCCCCTCAAGTTTCAACATGTGCCGCGGATACTTAACCCAAAGGAACGCGGACAACTGCTACATTGGTTTCTCGTTTCTGGTTATACTGTATATGTACACCCTTTATAGGAACCTCGGGAAAGGTTTGACTTGACGAGAAATCGGAACGCGGACTCCCACATGAACAAGCTGGCCGATACCTGGCGCCCAAGCAGGCGCCAATGCTGGAAACTTCCGGTGTCGCCGTGTGCCGGTCAATGCCTGGGCTTGTGTAGGGCGCCCTCCCCTTCCCCTTCTCCCACCACTTCCATCAGTCATGGCTGAATTCCATGTACTTCAGAATGCTCAAGGTTTTATTATGAACCATCCCTACTTCAACCAAATCCAGGTATACCAGGCTGAAAAGCGAGGTAGGCATAGCTATATAATGTTGACTTGGGCCCTAGCCTGCCCAGCATAGGCCTCCAAATCCTTCTTGAAGCATCCACTCCAGCCGCTGCCTATGACTCTTCTGAACATCCCCGCAATTGCCACCCAGGAACCCGTGTTCGACACATTGATCAGATTGTGAAATGGGGCTCGGAGGGCCCTGGTCGCGGACATCGCATCTGCTGGTTGAAAGGACCCGCAGGAGTCGGAAAGTCTGCCATTGCTCAGTCGTGCGCAGAAGAGTTTGCAGATCAGAACAAACTCGCTGCTGCATTCTTTTTCTCCCGTCCCAATCAAAGGGACGACCCTCAACGCTTATTCACTTCTATATCCTACCAATGGGCGTCGAAGCGTAAACAGTACGCCGAAATCGTCAAATCCACCATTCACGATGATCCAACCATCGTCAACAAGGAGCTCCGTCACCAATTCCGTTACCTCTTCGTTTCCCCTCTGCAGGAACTCGTCGCCAAAGGCGAGGACATCCCCGAACGTGTTGTCATTATCGATGGTCTGGATGAATGTGCAGGCGTGGCGGCGCAGCAGACCATCATCGACATCGTTGCAGCGTCCATCCGGGACAACACCACTCCATTCGTCTGGTTAATCTGTAGCCGTCTGGAACCTCACCTCGTCGCGGTTTTCGAATCCTCAGAGATATCAGCAGTGACTCATCAGGAGGAGTTGACAGTGCCCCGAGGCATTGACAACGACATAGCCAAGTACCTCATTGACGAGCTAGTCAAGATAGGGAGGGAGCATCGTCTTCGACTTCCATGGCCACGCGAGCGCGATATCGGCACACTCATCAACCTGTCCTCGGGACTCTTCATTTATGCCAACACTGTGATTCGTTTCATCGGTGACCGTGACTCACCGGGCCCGGAAAAGCAGCTACGAGCTGTCGTTTCTCTTGCCACAAGTGTCGTTAATGGATCATCAGAGCACCCCCTATCTGAGCTCGATTCGTTCTACCTCTTAATCATGCAACGCATACCACCCAAGATACTTCAGACTATCCAGTGGATCCTGCTAGCTACGATAATACTCAGCAACGGAAATTATGCAAAATACAACAGACAGCTCTTGGGTTTGTCACCGTCGGAGTTCCGTACAGTCTGTCGCACTCTACATTCCGTGATGAAAGTCAAGTGGGACAGGATCACCTTCTACCATGCGTCATTCATGGATTTCGTACAGGATCCTCAACGCTCGAGACAATTCTGTATCATGTCCGAGCCTGGGCTCGCCTTACGGACAGAGCTGACGCAGAGGTTACAAGCAGTATACAATGATCCAGACATCGAGCCATATTGTGAGTTGCACCTCCATTAGTGGTGGGATATTCGGATTGACAGTTTTTATTAGCCAAGCCCTTCTGTGCCCTTATTCAAGCCGATAGTAATAACGACAGCTACGACGACGCCGGCGTATATGGGAACGTAATCGAAGGATTTCTCTTCCTTTCTTCGACCCTCCCCTGGGATGATGCTATGTTCACTGCTTTAGTGAGCTTCAACTTCAAAAAGATGGCTGAGACCTCGGTCGGCAAATTTCTGGTTTCAGAGGTAGACGCATTGTTTTCACATGTGAGCCATGACCCAAACACCTCGTATCAGGCGTCTTCACTATTCACATGCGATCGTAGATACCCAAAGGGCACCGTAGCGAGATTATACGGTCATGTAAGGACATGGATCGGGAAATATTTACGTGGGAGTTCGCGGAGATGCCACCTGGCACAGATTGGAATGCATCGTATATTCTGGGCCATGGCCAACATAAGTGTTTCTGTTGGTACCATCCATCCGTTCGCATGTTCATGCTTATGCCGCACCCCGAAAAACCACCTGCTAAAAACCCAGCCACGAAATGACCAACCGCTGAACGCCCAACCACTGTATACGCGTCTGTTTCTGTAGACGATGAGAGGTTAAATCCAGATTGTGCGTTCTTCTTTTTCACCCTTACCCCCATACAAAACTGACCCATTCTAATCAGATTATGAACGGCACTAGGAGCGGGAGTTGATGGTCGCTGGCCGCGTCGTGGTTGCGTAGATATTGGGCGGACAGATACAGATAGGATTGTACGGAGATAAACGCTGAACTTGACGGGCTTAGAGTGTCTGTTGTTGAGTACAGTTGTCAAACGAAAACATACCCTCGAGATAAAATATGATAAGACCTTTTGCCTTTCGTGCTCCCAACAAAAAAAAAGCTATGTAATCATTCCCAATCATTGAACTCCCTGACCCACCCACGGAACACTCGACCGCCCAATACCCAGTCGCTGATCGTCCGACCACTAAACTCCCACTTGCAAATACCCTTCCTCTTCCCCCAAAACCGCGAAGTACCGATCGCGGTTCGCAGAGCGCTTACTTCTGTTTGTTATAGGGAGACCGTGTAGGAGGCGGACGGGTGGATGAATGGGTGGAAATGTGCAGTGGCGGGCAGGGGCTGAACTTAACGGAGGCTGAGGATTTGTCACGAAACGTGAGTATCGAAGTAAAACGAAGAATCCCCGAGTCTGGCCGTTTTGCTTTCATCTATGTCGGCGCGCCGATAGAGAAAATAGTTGCAACATCCTATGTGACCATGTTCTATCCCACAATGGCAGGGAAGCCACTTGCCAACAGCGGAGGAAAAAGGAATAGCGAGTGGCACAAAGCAGCTTCAAAGCCGTCGAGGTCGAGCCTCTCTTTTCGCAAGGGGGTATCAGCGCTCAACCCGCGTAGTCTCTAAGGCACATACACCCTGGGTACCTTCAGCAGCTAAAAATACGAGGTAGATAAGAGAGCTTAAGAGTCGTCTTGATAGAGCAAAGGAAGATCGTGACAGAGCAGAATCAATATCCGCATTGTCACAGAGTCCAAAAATGGCTGTGATAAGATAAGATCAATGAACCCCCAAATCTTTCACAACTGACAATGATCTTAAAATCTTCAACTCCATTGAGCAGCCTCACATCGTCGCCACACTTCTGAATCAGCGAAAAGTAAGATATGACTCGGTGTGACTTTGATTGGCAACGTCTCAACTCTTCATAAACGGGATCATTGGGGATCAAGCGTACACGGGCAGGACTTTTCAGTCAGGAGCCTTTTTCCAGCCATGAGCAATCAAAAACCAATCAGTACGCCTGTACGCTTTGCAATACCATATTCAATGCACTGAAATCTCCACTCCAAACGTATCCCAACAGCCTTTGTAACCGGAAATGCGAACAAATTAAAAGAGGTCAAACAAATCCTGTCCGACGGCGACCACCCAATCGAGTTCATCTCTCAAAGCCTCGACAGTAAGCCTATCAACACATCAACCAAGCGCACCTCGCACCTAACTCGCAATAAAAAAAACACAGTACCCGAAGTCCAAGGAACAACTCAAGAAGTCGCAATCGCGAAATGCAAACGCGCAGCTGAACTCGTAAGTCGGCGCAGTCAAACTTCATCGCACACCGCCTAAAGTACAACTCCCTAGGTCAACGGACCCTGCATAACAGAAGACACCGCTCTCGGCTTCAAAGCCCTCAACGGCCTCCCAGGTCCCTACATCAAACACTTCCTCACCGAACTCGGCCACGAAGGCCTCAACAACCTCCTCGTCGGATTCCCGACCAAAGAAGCCGAGGCGATATGCACATTCGCCTATTCCACTGGACCTGGTATACTCTTTTCTCCACTATTCACTACGCGATGCCGAGTTATTGATATCTGACACTGATATAGGTGCGGAGCCGATCATTTTCGAAGGCCGTACGGCAGGTACGGTCGTGCCTGCTCGAGGACCTGGACACTTCGGCTGGGATGCTGTATTCGAACCGCTCGGGACGGGATTGACGTACGTTATACGTTATCTGAGGAATGCTCTTGTCTCTGTTCGCTCACTTCGGAGCAGGTACGCTGAGATGCCTTATGAGCAGAAGAACAAGCTCTCCCATCGATACAAGGCGCTTGACAAGCTCAGGAAATTCTTACAGGCCTTACCTGAGGATTCTTCGTGAGCATAGATCGAGAGCATCATGTATGAATTGAGGTGTATGGATAAGATCGTCTTAAAATCCCATCTAGCATTTGAACTCCACAATGAGATAATGCAAAACGTTTTTCATTCAAAATATTCTACTTGTGTTTATATGCGTAAAAGTGCAACAATGTGTTTGATATTACTGAGTAACCAAGTGGTGGTCATGATCATGAAAGGATAAAAATACAACGTACAGCACAACTGCAAAAAAAGCCCAACAGCAACATCCAGTGGTAGAAAGCGAAAGCTATGCAACGGAAGAAGTGAATAAGATACGTATGGGGGGTATGGGGTGTAAAAGGTCCTTTTATACAGCAGCGACAGCAGGAAGCCTTACGCCACGCCAACCAGCTTCGGGAGCTTTATTTGCGTTCCTCCTCTTCTCTGCGCTAGCACGACTAGGCATCTGCTGCCGAGGACGTTGCTTCTGCTGTTGCTGTGATGGCACAGGTTTGTTCGGCGTAGATTGAGTATAGGGGCTATTAGGTTTCTTCGATGGTGGGTTGTTGGCAGCTTTGGTTTGGGGCTTAGCCTTAGTCTGCGCTTGAGCCTTAGCCCGTATCCGTTCCTGGATCGCATGATACTCCAAAGCCTTCCTCATTTTCCTATTCATGACGATCTCTGGCAACGCCTCTTTCAACTTCTCCTTCTGCTCCATCGCAATCACTCTGATCTCTGGCTCATGCGACAGGTGCAAGAGCGTAGCTATGCTGTACACTCGTGGTTCTGAAGGGGTTGATGTTATTATCTGGTTTGTTGAAAGAGGAATAAAGATGATACTCACTAGTTGACGGTGACGTCGACGAGACCAAAGTGGAAGTTGATGCATCCGATGGTGTGGGGGACACTGATCGCTGCGAGCTCGTGTCTCCATCGTGCCTTCGGTGTACCGGGACATACTTGCCCGGGGAGGCGGGTCGAGTGGCGGCAGCAGCAGCAGCAGCAGCATAGCTAGCAGTAGAATCTGCGAGAGAGTTGTTGACACTAGTAAGAGCGATGAAAGACATGTCGATAGCTGTTCAGAGGAAAGTGCTCCAAAAGACCAGAGGAAGGTTGGAACGGAGGATGGTAGAGAAAGGAACTGCGCATTCTGGATGGTGCTAAAATACTAAAAAGCGAGTCACCCACAACAGCATAGGCCACCTGCAGAAGATAGTGTGGCAGGATAACCGGAGACCGACGTGGCTAATACACGTATGTGACACAGATTGTCACAGAATGTTCCCGAAGCATCGATCCATTTCCATAATAGTCTAGTGTTTTCGGTCAATTTCCTTAACAGTCTAGTGTCTTCCGTCAATTTCCATTTGTTAGATTGACCATTCCGTCAAGCGCTCTCCGTAGCCGACGTCATTCGTCAGCTTTGTCACATGCCGGAGCCTATGTACTCTCTCTTACTCCAGTTCGCACAATACTGCTGAAGTCTATTGCCGCAGTGCGCAGTGCCCGTGTGGGTCTCCCCTTTCAACAAGCCAGAATTACTTGTCTTCAACGACTCAGATTACTCGCGTTACTCTTGCTCTTCTCCAGTTCCTCTTGGTCTAGACTGCGGAGTGGAGTGTTCAATGCTATCACAAGCAATTTCAAACCGCAGCCTCATTGCCATTGCCCACGCATAATTACAATTTGCAGCCCTATCATTCATCATACCCGTGCACCCCTTACACAGCAGATTATGGTAGTGATCGGGCTATAGCGGATGCCAAATCCGAGTATGCCCATGACAAATCACCAATCAACGTGATATGACACATTGTTCACATGCTGAAGCCGTGACCATCATTTATTATGCATTACCAATTCTGCTTATGACGTGAGAGAACCAAGACATTGTGTCAATTCATAAGAGTAAGTATGAGTAGTAAGTGACGAGTAAGTACGTGAGTGGTGGTGATGAAAATCAGGATGATCGTCGGGTTGATATTATAATGGGGTCTATAGCAGCAAGTACATCAGCAGGAAGAGAATAGGTGCAGGTCGGCAGGACGCCGTTTTAATATAAGATCCGTCTACAGGTCAACGAAAGACTTGACTCTGCCCAACCACTTGACGTATTCCTGTACGTAATCAATTAGATTACACCTAGAACGCCGGCGAAACAAAATTCACGTACCTTCTGCTCTTTGAATTCAGAAAACTGAGGAATAAAGTTGGCGACAGCCTCATTTACACCCCTCTCCCTCAGGAAATTCTCAAACTCGTCCTGCACAGCGACGTCCAGAGTATCAAATTGAGGACCAATGTACAGACCCCGTCGCTTCCAGTCAGCCTCTGCGGTCAACTCCGTACCAAGCTGGGCATCATCATAAAAGGAAATGTTGTCAACGATGAATTGACCCTCCTGAACAACCATGTCAACATTGAGGGCACCAGGTCCATTGGACTGCGGGAGTGGGTTGCATCAATATTAGAATCGAAGCGCTTATATTTTTAGTGATTTGAATTACCTTAGTGATGCTCAATGATGCGCGAACGGGGTAAACCGTAGGCTCAGCCTCATCACCCTCACCCTCTTCAGAAGCATAATCCTCCTCGACGGGGTGAATATCAGCGATGGAGAAAATCAAGCGAAGACTAAATGAAAATTTCCAGTCAGTATGAGAAACGAGTAATCTTTCGTTGACCCATCTCGGGAACTCGGTGTTGGAGAGGATGACCCAGTCCAGTCCCTAACCGAGACCTCGAAGGGGCAGCAAAACCGGAATGGACGGAAACAGGTACGCACTTTTCGTTGCCGAACTTCCTCGAAAGAGTGATTTCATCATGTCCGGCGACATCTTCGATCTAATATGTGGGTAGCGTAACGTCAGTCCCATGGTCTTAATCCTGAGTTGTTCAAGAGCAAGAGACAAGAATAGACATGTAAGAATAGC
>MU151266.1:32783-50221 GCA_015584085.1 Macrolepiota fuliginosa MF-IS2
ACACCTTGCGCCTTGAAGTCTTTCACAAACTCAGGAGCCTCATCTGCAGCACCACCAGTCTCCTTCTCATAACTCAACTCCTCCTGCAGCTTCTGAGAGAGCACAACGTCGGCTACAAAAGAGAGATATTCAGCATATGCTCACACGCTGACGTTTGAGAGTACTCACAAGAGCCTTGACCAAACCTTGTAGCGGAGCTTGCGAAACCCCTCATAGCTACATTTCTTGATACATGCGCGGAAGCAAGAGATGCAACACGCATGCCTGCGACACGAGGAACGGCAGCACCGGTGCAGAGGACACGACGCGCGAGGGGTGCAGCGACTTGACGGAGAGCACGAATGGCGGACATTATGATTATTCTAGGAGAAGGTCTGCAAGAAAACGGACGGAAGGCGGTCAGTATAACGACAGGCGGGCTCGGGCTCGGTAAAATTCGTCGTCATTCCGGCGCAAACGCAGGCGACGAGGAGGAATACGTGGCATGCATGTCACCCACGACAAAAAGGCAAGCACGAAGACAGAAGAATCAAATACATACCGTTGAATGTTTGTGAGGGAGAGAGGATGGTGCGTGACGGTATTGCAGACTACTTTTCAGAAACATTCGCCGCAAATTTTACGCGTAACGTCACGTGTGCTTTTCCGGGCCCAAAGCTTCATTTGATACAATATGGCCCCGGCATCCTCTCTTCTCCGTCCCTTCCTCCGCTATCCACTCCCCCCATCAAAAAAAATCAATTAGACTACTAACTGCGTCAACGAGTGCATTTGCCACGAGTGCAAGCAGGATACCACTGCCCACAGTACTAGACATCGATCCCTCGTGATGCGTCCTTGACTCGTACCGGATATCGATTGCCCGGATTGTAGACGATGCGCTAGGTCTGAGCATCAACCAAGTGTATCCGTGCGCACGGTATAGCAAGAAAGGCGTAGACTTTGCGGCCGCATTGCCTAGGTTCCGGCTTCCTGGTTCCGTAAATAATCTGGCTAAAAAGGTTATAGACAATGTGTGTACGTCCACCCTCAGACGAAAGCAGCGAAGCGTGAATCAATCTATAAATAATAGTTCCAGGCGAACGATTATGTCTCTACAATCCAACACGACAAAGCCTTCCTGCATTTTACGCTCAATACAAATAACCTCACAAGGGATGTACTCACGCAGGTGCATGACCTAGGCAAGAAGTTTAGCACGAACGAGACCGGAAAGGGAAAGAAACTCGTAATCAGCATTCGTCTTCGAGCATTGCTGGGGATTTCCAAGTTGGTCATTTACGTAGTACGACTATTGGCGCATTTCTGGCGAATTTATATCACGCGTGTGGGTGGGAGGTTATTTCAGTCAACTATTTAGGGGATTGAGGTACGTCTGCTAATTCTCCTTCGTTTTTGCAAAAACCCGGTGGGTGACTGATTCGCTGGTAGTTTGGTTTGGTCGCAGTTGGTTTGTAAAAATACAATAACAAAAAACTCCTCGAAAGGGATACAATCAAATACCTCGTCGATATCTATGTCAAGATCAAGAAAGACGCCGCATTGGACCCGCAGGTCAAAGTCGACGCTGCGGCATGGTTCGGGCGCATGGAAGATTAAGTGCCCGAAGCGCTGGAAAACTGGAAGGTATAGCGGGAGTTTAATGTGAAGAAATACGAAGCAGAATATGATCGATTGAATGTGCAATTCGACGAGTACACAGGAGAGAGTGCGGTCTCGCAGGAGAGCATAGATAAGGTTCTGGACCGACCCGATGAGATGGGGCTGATTGAAGGGAGCGGGGGTACCAAGCTGATTAATCTCAAGAAATGGGAGCTGGATAAGGTTGTGGTTAAGAGCGAAGTGCGTCATGCGTTCCTTTACTCGAAATGACCGCTCATGATCTTTGTGCATGAAGACGGGGCGTCGGTTTACCTCACCCGCGATATTAGTGGTGCCATCGAACGCTATGAGAAATGCAAGCCCAAAAAGATGATCCACGACATAACGACACCTAGACTTCGCGCGGTTCTTCAAAGTGCTTAAACTAAGGAGATTCCCTTGGGCCCAGGACCTTACACATATCAAATATGGCCTCATGCAGGGTATGAGCGCGCGAAAAGGCACCGTGGTATCCCTAGAATAGATTATATACAAGGCAACGCAGACAATGCACAAGCAAATGTAGAGGAACGAAAAAAAAAAAAACGTTGTGATTGAGGATCCAGAGACCACGAGTCGGGAGACTGGGATTACCGGGATCAAGATTCAGGATGTGGCCACTAAGAGGTCTGTTTGTGCCTTAGTCCAATGCCCCACCATCCCAGAATGTTCTGACGTATTTATAGGAATAACAATTACACATTCAAATGAAAGCGTATGGGCGATATGGGTTCACACCTCCAATACGCGCACGTTCGCCTCGCCTCCATCGGCCGCAAAAATTCGCGTCTATTCCCTCTCTCACCGCCTTCGCAAGTCAATACTGACCTACCAGAAGAATACCCACAGGCGAGGGGGATTGAATTTTTGTTAGGGATCATACCTGGGCGTGGTGCCTGCGGCTCTGAACGCGCAGGAGCTGAACGGGGTGGTGACAATCTTGTTTAGGCTCGCACATGCGGTTTCGGGTGCGGATGTGATTGTTGTGCCTGGGGAGATGGACGTGCAGAGGGCGGGGGGAAAGGTGCTCTTGTTTGGGAAGGTAAGGGAGGTTATCGCTGCTGGGATGACGTTGTTGAGTATTAGGCTACTAGATAGGATGTAGTTAATGCGTGTTTGAGGCTAAGTTACATCAAATAATGATAATATTGTGCCAGATTCTTTTGATAGAGTAGCGGTAATACATCAGGGCCGATCGGCTCAATTGGAACCTGTATATCATCGGTGGAAGTATAAGATGGTACCAAAACAGACAAGGTGTTGAGAGTGAAACTAGTGAATGTTCTTCTTGCGCATGTTTCACGGGACGGGCCGGGGGATTTATTGCTTCTGAATCCTCTGGTGGTGTGTCATCATCAACAGTATATTGGTTTGTGGCGTTTCGGATGTCCCGAACGCAGGTAGATTTAACGGGCAAAATCTGAACACCGGACGTTTGCTGCTTCTTCTCGCACCGCGTGACCCGGATCAACGGGAGGACTTGCCACCTGGACCTTAGGAAATAACCAATGCCAGCATGGGGGTAGCGGATTGATGTACGTATGATTTTCAGGAAATTTACCCACGGACCCGTTGTCTTCCCCACAGGTGGGCTTCAAACCCCGTCGTCGCTTCTGGTTTTATCCAACGCATCGGGACCGCAACGTTGGAGCTTACATTTCTCCTCCTGCATCTGACCAGATTCTGATATCCGCCGAGGAACCAGCTCTTCTTAGAGCTATGTCAGATGCACGAGGTGGCGTCCTCGACCCACTAGGTCAACAAGGGATGAAGAATATTCGAGTCATCACAAACAACATCGAAACCACGTGTTTTTATGAGCTCTTCGTCATATGAGAATTGGCCTTCGCCGGTGCCTGAAGTTTTAACTCCGCACTCCCCGGAACATCAGAGGACTGACAGATGGAAACAAGAAGGCAACCCGTTGCACATGCTTCCTCAAATGATATAAATGACTAGTTAACAACGACCTTTTCCTCCCTTTCCCCAACATGAAGACCCTCAAATCGACATTTTTAAAGAAGAAACAGAGAGCGGAGAAGGAGGACACCAGAGCTGATGTTTCCACTCAGTCAAACCAGAGAGCGCCAGATTCCAGTATGCAACCGTCTTTGTCGCTGACGTGTATGACACCTAAAGGTTTAAATAGCCTTCGGTTCCATTGGCCGCAGAAGTATTTCGGAGATCGAGTTCAATTCTCCAACCCGCTCTCCACAGCCCAAATCTCACCCAGAAACTCGCAAAGGGTTCCGAGAGTGTGTCATGTCCTGGCTCGATGACCCAGACCGAAATCAGAATGTCCTTTGGATCACTGGTTCTGCATGCGTTGGGAAGACTGTCGTTGCTCAAACGATCGCTGAACATTGTCAACAAAGTGGCAGACTTGGCGCCGCATTATTCGTAACCCACAGAAGCCAGCAAACCAACGATTTTTCCCGAGTTATCGCAACTCTTGTCCATCAGCTCGCTTTATACGATACCGCCTTCAGACAGGCCGTTAGCGAGCTTTTGTTATCCAATCCCCAGATCTTCGAGAAGGGGCTAACGATGCAGTTCAGGAAGCTTGTCATAGAACCGTCTAAGGTTTTTGCCAAGCGCAAGTTCTTCGATAAACGGAAGCCCCCAATTATCATCTTGGACGGGATCGACAGGTGCAAGAGCGTACCTGCTCAAATCGAATTTCTTGAACTCATCGACAATTATATTCATCACCCACGCGACAAGTCTCCATTCTCATGGGTGATTTGTAGTCGTCCAGTACGACAATGGTCGAAAATCCTGCTGAAGGAATGCAATAAGCACGAACATCTATCGGTTACCGACCCCGAGGGTGTAGGGGATGTGTACAGGCATATCCTCATTGAGGGTTTTCAGGATATCCGTTCCCGGTACCCACACTTATTTAACGGTGAGGTGTGGCCAGCGGAGGAGCAGTTGGCTCAAGTTTCGCGAGCAACCTCTGGTTTTTTCCCGCTGGCGTTGGATGTCCTGCGATTCATCGGGGACGAGAATTGCCAGGACCCAAAGGCACAATTGAAACTCTGCCTCGAGTACCTTGACGGTGCTCGTCGACCACGGGAACACCACCCTTTTTCATCGATCTATCTTGTCTACCAACGCATTCTTACCGACATCGACCCCGACATCCTTTCAACCACGATGAACGTTCTTGGGCTCTGCATATCCGGCACGCCCGATCAAGAGCTTGGCGTTCAAGAGATCTCGAGGAATCTTGACATTGATCTACCGGCGCTCCATCGTGCAGTTGAGGGTATACAAGCCGTCCTGCATAACCCGTTCGACGAAAGCAATACCGGACCTCTCGAGTTCTTCCACTCGTCCTTCATCGACTTCTTGAAATATCGGATCAATCCTCTGAGGGTAGGCCTGTCCATGATCGAATTTCAAAGGAGCCTTGGTGGTGCAAGCGGAGATGCTATGGAATTATGTACGCCCACCTTTAGCCTAATTCTTTCCTCATCTTACTCCCTCTCACAGCCCTGGTGATGCTACTGGCCAACGTACTTCCAGATGTGGAACTGGACTCCCCCGCTCGATTTCCATTGTCTAGGTGCCATAGAGGCACTCGTAGATACTTTAGAAACCGGGTAACTGCATGGCTCATCAACTCCCACCGTGAAGAACACATATTATGGATTACAGGTCCAGCCGGGGTCGGCAAGTCAACGGTCGCGCAGAGTATCGCTGAACATTGTCATCAAACTGGTCGATTGGGAGCGGCCCTGTTTTTCTCTCGCGCTGGTCAGAGTGACGATGTCGCCGAAAGGGTTATCCCAACATTGGCTTGTCAGCTTGCGCTCCGCTTTCCGGACTATAAGGCCCTGCTCGCCGCCGCCCTAGTTGATAACCCCGGTGTTACTGAGAAGGACTTACACGCGCAGTTCTTGGAACTGATCGCTAGACCACTCAAGAAATTGCAAAGGCGGCGGCTGTTGTTTAGTGCACAGAATCCCTTGGTGATAGTCCTGGATACGTTGGACGCATGTGGAGGAAAAGCTGTTCAAACCGACCTTGTCAATATCATCACCGCATTCACTCAAGAATTCCTCGCGATTGGTCTTTTATGGATTTTCTGCTGCCGCCCAGAACCACGACTGAGGAAGTCGTTGTGGAGGACGGACGCTTTGGGGCTTTCGCGGCACGAAGTCCTGTCAATGGATGACGTTGAGGCTAGGGATGACGTGGAAATCATCCTCCGTGATGGCCTCCACGATATTCGTAAACAATATCTATATAGATTCGGACCTAGCGAGATTTGGCCGACGCCCGTACATTGGTGGCGACTGATGAAAGCAACATCTGGGTTCTACATGTTCGCTTCAGGCATTCTCGAATACGTTGGAGATGAGCACCAGATGGATCCTCGAGCACTGTTGGAACTTTGCCTCGAGTTCATCGAGAACTCGTTGGTCCCGCACACACTCCATCCATTCCATACCCTCGACTCTCTATATGGACAGATAGTTCTCTCGATCAACCCTGATTCCCTTCCGCTCACAACCCGTATCCTCGGGCTGTGCGTCTACCATTCGTCCGATGGCCTCACTGTCCCTGATATCATGAATCTTCTCGGCATTGATCAGCGGACGTTGAACAATGCTTTGGATGGTTTACACTCCGTCATCCATGTACCCGCACCCGGAGCGGATGACGAAGCGCGCATCCGGTTCTACCATCCCTCATTCCCTGATTTTTTGAAGGACCCGAATCGCTCGGGTCAAATCGCTCAACGAATCCTTGCATACAAAGAAGATCCATACTGTCATCATTTGCAACAACCGACTTCCGGCGCTTCTGCTAGTGGATCTAGGGCGAATATAGCTGGACCATCCACCCGAGTGGCTGAGCCATCCCTTGGGATAGATGATCGCCTTAGTATCGGAGGAGACCCATTCCAAGGAGGGGAACCAGCTACTCCTCTTCAGCTTCAGCTCGCCCGAGGCTCTTCAAGTCGTGCTAGTTTTTCGTCATCAAGCCTGGAAGCCCTTATTACACCAGATCCTTCTGGTGTCCAAACTACATCACGCAAAGGTACGGAACTTTCATGGTAGTCTCAATGAAAGGTTGACTTGTCACCGATCCAGGTATAAGAACTACCTCAAACGAGAAATCCCCTGCGATGAAGTCTACTAGTCTCGATGTCCCAGGAAGCAGTGCCTCTGAAACATAGTAACAGGGGGCGTCAAGACCGATAGTAGCCTCACTGGACACACGATCATTTCTCACCGGACACACGATCATTTGTATCACACCAGTAAAGTTTAGGAGTTTTAGAATTATTCTAAGAAACACGACCCCACTTGGATAGAAAGAGAGGGGAGTTTATTTACGTGTATGAGATGGCGTTGTTGTGTGACCCGGTGAACGTCCATTATTTCGAGCGCATGCGGCTCCAGGACCCCAGAACGAAGTTGCAGATAGGTTCTTCGTAGAATGCTGGGTACGGCTAGGGAGGCTGTGTGATTCAAAGGTTCTATTCTTTAAATGATCCCCCTGACGTCAGACCATTGTTGACTCGATGATGGGCCGTGGCCCTCTTTCAGCACTGGTACGTACGAGACGCCGGTTAGCGCCTGCCACTTCATAGGTAACCAAGTGGGCGTCTCATCACGGCCACCTCTTCCTTCAAGCACGAAAGTTTCGTGCGATCGGCAATCAGCCTGCCCCCGCTATTGATGATACAATGCCATCGGTAGTTCATAGGGCGTGATGATGAGCGCCCCCTGTTGAACTAGGTTAAACTTAGCAGAATATTCGCATAATCACATGATACCAGTCCACTCTCTATCTTGTGCCTCCGACCTATCCCTCAGGCCTCAGTCTACATCGACCAGGGTCTTATTCTGGACACTTTATTCAATCAGACACGGAATGCTGGGTACGGCTAGGGAGGCTGTGTGATTCAAATGTTCTATTCTTTAAATGATCCCCCTGACGTCAGACCATTGTTGACTCGATGATGGGTTGTGGCCCTCTTTCGGCACTAGTACGTACGAGACGCCGATTAGCGCCTGCCACTTTTCATAGGTAGCCAAGTGGGCGTCTCATCACGGCCACCTCTTCCTTCAAGCACGAAACTTTCGTGCGATCGGCAATCAGCCTGCCCCCGCTATCGATGATACAATGCCATCGGTAATTCATAGGGCGTGATGATGAGCACCCCCTGTTGAACTAGGTTAAACTTAGCAGAATATTCGCATAATCACATGATACCAGTCCACTCTCTATCTTGTGCCTCCGACCTATCCCTCAGGCCTCAGTCTACATCGACCAGGGTCTTATTCTGGACACTTTATTCCATCACCCTCACTACTTTGCCCGACCATTGCACACTCAACACCCCCACATTCTTGCAGTCGCACCAACCACTGTCGTTAGTAATCACGGCGGAGGACTCCGCCCTTGTCCCTGTATCTCGCGTTGATGCAAAGCTGGGTGAGCGCCGCTTGAGGCACCTAATGCAGCTCGAGAAGGTCAAGGCCGAACGAGGATGACTGTGCGGTCCTCTTTGATATGTGAATTGATCAATTACTCGGCCAGGGCTTTTACTAATTTATACTTGGTTAGTGATGCAACCGGCGTCTAAGTTCAAGCTTTAGGAGACCACACCATCAGTCCTGTGAGGGCGCTTTCCTCGTGGCCTTCTGCCTCACTAGCCAATACAGCCATCCTCCCTGACCTAAACTTACCAGGCAAACCCGACTTTACCTGCGACCACTAATTCAATGTCGATGCGCACGAGTACAGCTTCAGGACTCCTAAGGACTATCACAAGCGCGTGAAGTATCCATACACTTCCATATCCCAGCTTGTTCCGAGGGAAAATCCACCCCTGACTATAGGCAGCCCCTCCTCCAACATAAGGACAAGGATATTCCTCAGGGCTAGAGTCGGAATATATTGAGGGTCTTTAGAGGTAAGTGGCTGTTTTTACTCCTTTGAGGCGTCGCTTAAGCTGTTTGTCATCCCTTGTAGTCCGAGTTCCCGACACGGCTGAAATAGAAACAGGACTCGAAGACGCCAGAGATGATTGCGATACAGGACGCCAGCAACCGCCAGCCAAAATCCGCGATTGCAGGCAGAGCACGATAGCATAATGCGACATTGTGTGCCCTCGTATTTCTGAAGGAAATGCTGGGACGGATGGAGAACTGAGGCGTTGGGACATGGCATGCTCATCTGTTGGTAAACGATTTTGTTTCCTGAAACAATGGAGGGACATTCGAATAGCTCATGCTATTGTATTCAGGCGATTCCTGTACCAGTACTAATATACGACGACTCCTTGCACCGTAACCTTTCTTAGTACTTGGAAGGCGAGACCACGGGATCATCACCAAACGTGAAGATCAATGCAAAATACCGCTAAATGAGCTTGCCGACTGGAAGCGCTCAGCGGTGTTATCCGGGTGCTAAGTCTGGTTAGTGCTTCCTTTGAAGCTGTGTTCATGGGCGGTGGGTGACTCTTAGTCCTGTACCTCCACCATCCCCACCGCTTTTGCACTCGGCCATGCCTTCCTTCCTTGAACCAGTGAAATCATTTGTTCACCGTCTTTCACGTTCTTCAAGCCCAAATCGACAGCCTCATCCTGGGCCTGACGGCAGAGATAAGGTAGCGTACAAAGATATATCGCGTGAGCTGAGCTGCTGTGTGGCATTTATTATTATGTGCTGAAATCGCAATAGCCACACCTGATAATAACGCCAGGGGATCAGGATTAGCTGCCCCCCTTCAGGCACGGGGGCTAGATGTGACCGATAATCGAACCTCCGTTATTGATAACACGACTCCATCGGAAATAGGTACGCAAAGCATAAAGGATCCACGAATTGGACTGAGATAAATTCACCAGAATTTGATGCTGAAACAGAAACCCCCAACCACGCGAACCGCACCGTCGCAGATCACTCAACCGCAACTGACGCCCGGGCGCAGTTGACAAGCAACCCCAAACAATTGCTGCCCGACCATGACGAAGGTGAGCGCTTATCGACACGATCTAGAGCCCCCATGCTGAATGTGCAGCAGTAGACGATAGTAGTGTCCAAGGGCCCATGACTGGTTTCCACTTGCACGATCTCGGGATCAACAATGCAAGCATGTATGACCTACAAGGCTCCAAAAACAATATCAGGATCAATATGCCAGGAGCCCCGGAAACAGGTATGTGGTACTACACCAGACACGAGCATTGGTCGGGTTAACCGGGATCAAATTATCAGTTGGTGGTATCCACGCGCCAGATTCAGCGATCATTATGATCAACAACCAAGGACCGACGAATAACACGTTTTCTTCACCGGGAAAGACGGGTGCGCTAGACTTCGTAGAATCCGGCTCGGAGCCAAGTTACTAATTGAAATCTTGAAGTATTTGAATTTCTTAAACCGTACTCTACACCGGACGCCGCAATGGACTCTGGTGCTCGACACCCACCTCCCAAATGTCATCCAGGAACTCGTGTGAAAATATCGGACGAACTGCAAGGATGGCTGAATAACCACCCACAGAAAATCGTTTGGCTGTACGGTCCCGCTGGAATAGGAAAATCTGCAATCGCGCAGAGCTTTGCTGAATTCTGCTCCAACCCCGAAAGAGGATGCCTTGGTGCCGCCTTCTTTTTCTCAAAGTTACAGGACCGCACCAAATTCGAGGTTGTTATTCCGACCCTCGCATACCAGCTAGCCGTTCATTCATCACCATATAAATCCCTCTTAAATGCCCAACTTGTCAACGACCCTCATTGTCTGCGAAAGGCCCCACAAGTGCAATTCACCAAGTTCATCGTCGAACCCTTCCTGACGTTGCTGAAGCGAAAGGACGCACACGTCTGGGAACCCCTCGTTATCATTATCGATGGTCTGGATGAATGTGAAAGGAGCGGTGCTCAGTGCGAGCTGGTCAAAATGATCCAGGAGGCCGTTCAGAAGGAGCCACGCCTTCCTTTTCTTTGGTTGATCTGTAGTCGACCGGAGCCACACCTCAGACCATCCTTTATCCGGACAGAGTTCGTGATGAACTGTCTACAAAAGGAGCTTCGAATTGACGAAGATTCCGAAGAGGACGTTGATCGATATCTACGCGATGAACTGGCGAGGATCAAAGACAAGTTTCAATACATCGTGCCTTCTGATTGGCCTCCCGAGGATCAATACAAGCGTCTCTCAAATGCTTCCTCCGGTTTTTTCGTCCTCGCTTTTACCGCACTCAAGTATATTGATAACGATATGACCCAAGACCCGGCCGGACGTCTTGAAACCATCCTATTGTTTCTGGAAGCTGGAAAGGGAGTTGACGACCAAAGCCCTTTGGACGCTCTTGATCGGCTCTACACCCGTGTCCTTGACCGGGTGCCGGATAAAGAATTCAAACTTACGACGACTTGGAGAATCTTGTCTCACATCATCTATAGGGGGACTGAGATTCCCTCCGCTCAGGCGCTCTGTAATTTGATGCAAATTGACAAGAACAACTTCTACCGGGCTCTGTGGTGGCTCCACTCTGTTATCGATGTTCCGGAGCCTGATAAAGCTACGACCACACCACTGCGGTTTTATCACAAGTCGTTTCAGGACTTCCTCGTCGATCCTAAGCGCTCCGGGAGATTCGTTGTTGAAGAACAGGAAATGCTAATAGACGTCGCCAAATCATGTCTCTTTTGGCATGAGACTTATTTGAGACGCCTTTATGCCAGTGAGTGATAGGAAAGGACCACATGTCAGCATCATTCTCATGGGACTCTAGGGAAACACTGGCCCGAGTACTCATGCGAAGAGCGGGCTCTGCCTGGTTTGAAATGGGGTTCAAGAACCCGTCGAGAGGATTGTTTTCTGGGACTCATGGATTTTGCTGAAGTACATTGTCGGAATATCCTACCGAAAATATTGGACAGACGAGCCTCCATGTTTGATGATCTCCTCTCTCAAATTCACGGTTTCGACTTTCGATATGTTCAACCGCGAGACGACTTTTATTCATTCGCGAACTGGCTCTACAAGATGGTAGTGTTTCCTCGCTGTTCGAACATGATCCAGTCAGCTGAATTCGTCACATGCAGGACCTTCCTTCAAGCACCTGTCTGCGCAAAATGCCACTCGATGTCCTGGATTCTGAACTGCTGAGTCTCCTGAGTGTCGTGACAAACCAGGAGAGCGTGAGCCCTGCCGTATTTCCTCTGACTCGGGTAAGCCTCCCTCCGAATGTACACTTCTGCTCGTGTTCTGATATAAGAAGAATCAATCTCTTCAGAGAGATCGACACAGAGAATATTTCTTGATCGGACGGGATAAAAAATCTTTGATCGTCTGGTTCACCCAACACGGTGGACATAGACGGGTGGACATGCTGAATTGTGATCTGGGAGTTTGTAAGGGGGACGTCTTTGCTTATCAGAATTGGCTCGTTGGAGTGGGATGGTACAGTGGTGGTAGGGTCATAGCACGTCTTGATGCAGTAAGCAGTTTTCTTCCACTGCCGTTCTCGACTCAGGAGAAGTCTGCTAGCCACCAACGGAGATGACTCGATTATATGTTCAATATGCTCTGGGTCAGGGTTCTCTTATCGCAACTTCTGAGGTAGCGCTATTGACAAACGACATGCAAACACATTCACTCACCCAGTGTTCTAGGAACAAACCCAGCAAGTCTTAGAGAGACTGTCAAATATTATATATACACCCCTAAAGCGAATTGCACTGCTCAAGTTGAGGGATTCGCGTGCACAAATGATGATAGATTGGTTGAGCTTGGTGGGTAATATTGACCGTTTGGCTAACCTTCATGGTAACTTACCTCGCTATGCAGGTTCTGCAATTGGATATATCAGATCCTTGGCTTCGAAAAAATGCGAAATTAACGCTATTCGAGCTCTGCACAGTTGCAGCTATCAATCCAAAGTGTTATTTTTTGAATGATGTTGCTGTAGGATCCGAGCCTGCGACTGAAGGATTTTCCGGTATTCATAACGGGCACCTGGGTGGTTCGTCCATCTGCGTAAAGGTTGTGCACGTATTCCAACACGCAAGCGATGCCGTCTATGTATGGTTCCTTGCTTCACTGAGTCGTTTCATGTTTAACGCAGTATGTTGTCCAGCCTCGGGACGATATCCGAGAAATAATAGGATGGGGCCAGCTCCACCATCCCAACATAGTACCTCTTTATGGTATTTTTCACTCGAAATTGAGTCCCCTGGCTTCTATGGTGTCCCCCTGGATGCATAACGGCAATCTAGAAAAGTACCTGATAAAGCATCCTGATGAGCCGCGGCCACCACTTGTCAGTGCCGTGTTTCTTTTCCATTACTCTGACCCCTCATTCTCTGACATTGACCCGAAGATCTTCGATATTTCGCTTGGTCTTCAATATCTTCATGAACAGGGTGTGATCCATGGTAACGTCAAAGGCGTACGTTTGGCTCCAATTACTTTCCTGTTGGGCTTCCTTCACACGGTGTACAGGCGAATGTCCTTGTGAACGACATTGGAAGGGCTTGCATCGCAGATTTTGGGTTCTACGTCCTCCAAGTTGGCAGAACAATAACCCATACACGTGAGGTGGAAATGGGGTACACAATTCCTTGGGCCTCCCCTGAACGGATCCAGGGGGGTTCTAGCGCCGATTCGACGTTTATGAGTGACATATGGAGCTTCGGGTGCGTCTGCTTTGAGGTGCGTTATATGCCATTCTATCTTACTTGCCTTCTCGGTTGAGCCTAGTATGGCAGGTTCTGACCGGGTTAATGCCGTTTCACAAGTGTAGCGAGAGGATAGCCATCAGGTCATTGCTGGAAGGCGAGTTGCCAAGTGGATCCGACCCAGCGAAAGTCCTAGCCGGGATTGATGACTACTTGTGTGATCTGATGAATAGCTGCTGGAGACGGAACCCCGATGATCGTCCTTCATGCCAGGAGATTGTAGAAATACTGAAATCAAACGGAGTCACACGAGAAC
The DNA here is from genome assembly GCA_015584085.1 of Macrolepiota fuliginosa MF-IS2. NCBI lineage: Eukaryota > Fungi > Basidiomycota > Agaricomycetes > Agaricales > Agaricaceae > Macrolepiota > Macrolepiota fuliginosa. Next base: position 46,395 of record MU151266.1, read on the forward strand.
CTATTGAAGAGGACCAGGAGGCAAAACGCTTCCGAGAAAACATGCGAGAAAGGGCAACGATGTCGGAATCGGATCTGGCACAGGTCGAAGGAATTCTTCGCCAAGTACGCTGTCTTTTCAGTTTGGTATGCTGTCTAGCGCTGATGTGTTTCGGTATAGCTTGAGGCGATATGAGGTCCCGCTTGAGCTACCGGAGTGCCCCATTATTGCAGAATGGCTGCAAGCCTGCCGTGCGCATATCGAGTCATGAATACCGTTCGTTGGGAAGGACAATATATTTTTTGTAATTCTAGTTCATACATTCCTGTGGCCTTGACCTATTTTCAATTAACTACTACTTTGGCTATACCTAACGCGACAAGTGAACGCTCATAACGAAACCACTACTGAACGCCTACCAACAGTACGCATAGCAGAAAATAGTAATAAATCTGCGGCGCTGCCCTGTCGCTACTTGAACCCAAACCTCCGACCGGAGCCCTATAAATAAAGTACAGCAATCGATACCATAAACGAAACCAAGATGGCCAACAGGCAGCAGGAAGGTGTGAATATTTGGTGGGTCACGATCTGGTTCGCGTGATATGATGGGATTCAGAAATTGATACAATCCGAATAACCAACCATAGTCACTGAACGCACACAATGTCAGTTCGGTCGAGGCAAAATGTAGATTGGAAACCCACCTTTAAGAGCAGATACTATTGTTCGATTAAGCGCTAGCGCCTTGGCCCAGTTTTTCATACTGAGACATATGCGTCCTCCCAGGTGAGCACGAACCTCTGCCAAGGCTTCTTTCAACCTAGACCATACCTCTCTTTCTCCACCAGTGATACCACCACCAGCATTATCAGTAGCACTGACTTCATTCCACTCTTCCAGCCAATCAGCTCACAAAATCCTTGATATTTCTCCACCCACCAACAGATGGAGACCAAGACCTCACAAGCCAGAGATCCTCTGAGGAATGCCTGAGCTGATGTTTGTTGAAGTGGCCATCAATGTAGGCTAAGTGCAATGAGGAGGTAGGTGGCTGTGGCTTTGGGGATCTTGGGGATTTGGGTTTATGTAGTGTTGTGACTGGTGCAATTAGGCACTTTGTGTGGATGGTGGTAGTTTTGATGGTTATTGTTGTAGCAGGGGTGGTATAAGCTGAGGGGCCCTTGAATAATCCTCAGAGTCTAGAAATACAAGTTGTTGTGAGAGTGAATGAGTGCATGTGCATATTCTACTCATAGGACAAGGGACAGGTGATGGGGGTATATGAAGCTCAGGACTCAGCAGCCACTGAGAAAGTGTAAACAGCTGGTTTAAGTGGAGAAAGGTTTTTGAATGATGTACCTCCACCCAGAGCATCCCTTGAGTGGAGCCATCTTTCCAGCAGGCAGCCTTATCCAATGTCCTCCATGCAATGGGCAGGTCAAGTTGCCAGAGTTTGAGTTTGGCAACTTCAGCCAGGGTTTGTGAGACATGAGTTTGAGAATGGTCTGGTATACCTGCCAGGTGTGATCATAACCCTGAGGAATTGTGAGTGACCCAGCACCAAAGTCGAGTTCAGTCAATGTACCTGGTCTACCCCTCTCTCTCTGAGTATTGCATAATCTAGCTGCAGGCAGACATCACCCATACCACATGGCTGGAGGTAGTGTCCATCTTTCAGCAATGCTCTGAACACACCATTAGACTTCATCAAGCTCATTCTGCTTCTGATTTTGGTGCTCATTTATTAAAGCATTTGACTTGTTGAGTCCACAGTGCAGGTTCCTGTCACCCTTGCCTGAAAAAACAGATCAAACAACAATATGTTTAGTTCAATCAAGTGCACGGACCTCTCACAGGATTTTCGCGGCTATAGTCAGAGGTTGACCTCAATGAGTGGCTGAACCACAGCAGTCGAGCTTTGGACGTTGCAGTCAGGGGACCGCGCACAGGCAGAGGTGGGATAATCGTATAGTGAGACTACTCACAGTCCGGATACCAAGCCGTGCTCCAAGGTGATTCATAAAGTGGCCGTATCCAGGGCACCGTCACCAGTCTCCATCTTGTGGTTCAGTTCCTCTGTGGGAGTGCAGAGTCGAGTTGAATGTGTGCCCGTATCTGGATATAAGGGCTGCTCACGAAAGATTTCACCCAGCCACGCCATAGAGCTCTCTACACCGAGATGCATCACGGGAGCGATAGTAACGGTGCAGAGGGCACGATGTGCGACCGGGAACGCAGCGTATTGAAATGAATGCGCAATATGATAGCTATGACGTTGATGTGGAAGCACAGCCACAGACATGCATTCGGTTGATCTCCAGAGGATAGCTGGGCGCTAGATAGGCACGGAAGGTGACTGTAACGCGGAGGGCTACAGCCTACGAGCCCCCAGACTGCCGACTACGGTTATTGACAATCCTGCTTCATTCTTATTGGTACCTAAACGACACATTTTCTATTGCTTTCAAGACAAGAATCCGTACCTAGCAACCCTCCTCTTTGGCATACCCCCATGCCCTCCCTCTAGTCACATCTCATCAAACTACATAGCATAATTGTGATTATCGTTCTTGCACTGTGCCCGCCGCTTCTCAAGGTCCCTGTTCTTGAGCTCCATGCGTAATTTATAGTGTGATACGAGTACATAGGCCGGTGGATCTGATCTCGGTCTGCGTTCAAGAGAAATCTGGGCCCATTTAGTCTTTCCTGAGGGCGATATGGAGGCTCGCTCACATTGTAAGTGGACCGAATACGTTCACGCTCCTCTTAATGCACTCTATCCTTTGGAGGCGCCCCGAACACTACCTGAATCTTTTCCCCATATTCCTCCTCACCGCCAGATAACTCCAGAGCTGCCTAGAACACCTCACCCACTTTGCCCATTCTCAACCACTCCTCTTCGGGCTTACTTCACCCACACCCCCGGACCTGGCCTGACAGTGATGCTGTCTTTTGCGAATTGCGCCTGCCCTGTCTTGCTCGTTGGATCGCTGCTTCATCTCGATTGCGTGTCCACCGCGTCTTGTCATCTGACTCCCATTGCATCACCGGAGACGTAGTGGCTCCAGGGGTGTTCTGTAGAAACTGCCCCAAGTAGACGCACTTGTACCAGAGTTGAGCTACGCGTGGAAGAAGGATAACAGCATGGTTAAAATGTCGAGCATGCCAAACGTTGCACGATTCAAGTTCCATTCACGAGAACCACAATTGAATATTGAATGCTTCATGCATCAACGTCAGGATAGCCCATGAGCAGTCGAAAGCATTTTGATTAACTTGTGTTTGTGCATTAGACCCTGCCTGTGACGGTTGCATCATTCCCGTACTTCTGTTGCAGCTATTATTTCGTGGAAAACAGGTCGATTTTCAGTCCCCGGCCAAAGAGTGTGACGCGAGCAGGGGATGTAGTGATTGTATGGAAAGCACAAGGAACCTGGGGAGGATGGGCAGAGAAGGACAATGCGACATGAAGCAGGTTCAAAATAGTGCTCTGTTGTTCTGGCGAGATGCAGGTGGCGAGACCAGTGTTGGTAAAGTCAGTGACTAGTCAATGCCATCAAATGCTGGTCAACGTAGTCATTTGACTAGTCAATTGACTGTTGCCGGTGCCGGCTAGACCGCATTTGGTAGATCAGGATAAGATAGACATGTTTCACACATCAGTGTGTCGGTGTGGTTGACTATGGTGGCCGCGATTCTCTATATTTTATCATCATGGTCTCATGGACGTATATACCAACAGTCAAGATACAATATACATGATTTTGTTGAGATTTTACTATACAGCGGCGGGGGGTTTCACCCCTGTTCTGTAGATCCATCTAGACCAACGTCGGCGTCCTCTC
>MU151267.1:0-50054 GCA_015584085.1 Macrolepiota fuliginosa MF-IS2
TTGGTGTAAACCTCTTATGACTATTCCTTTTTCCTACCAGATATGTATTGTGGGTGGCAAACAAAATAAACCCAAGATTGTGAGATTTCCAGGACATTTAAAACAGAGACCAACAACAACAATTGAAGACCTCAAGCTCAGGACAGTGTCATAAAAGTGATACATGTGACTAAATATCATGTGATCTATATCATGAGATCCCTAAATCAGGTGATCCTTCGACATCTACCATGAACATTGTAGATAGAACTATAGTGTAGTTCATTCCTCTCTTTTCTTATAGAATAAGAAGCACATTGCGCAGCACTGTCCTTTCCAGAATATGTAGCACTTATTTGGACACTCTATGTAGTATATAAGGACAGCATGAATGCTTGTAAAATGCATCAGATTTACATCTGGTAACTTAGCTCTAAGTCACTCTCAACTCTCTAAACACTCTCTCAACTCAACACTCAAGATCTAACCCTTTAGTTCTTACAAGTAAGTAAGTGTTGTTTAGTGGAGTATCACTGTGTAGTGTAGTCACTCTATAGGAGCATAATATATCTTTACAACAGACAGATGTAAACAAATTATCTCAGGGCCATACATGTGGCATAGCAATGAATACTGGGATGTGGAGAAAGGATGGTTGATGTTGGCATGATACAAAAAATCTCACAACCAGGGCTGGCAATGACTTTCCCAGACATGGCTTTTTCCATAAATGGATGCTGTTATGGCTCAGTCATAAAGTTGTCAACCTGACTTTTGCAACCTGTCACAGGGTCCCACAACACTGGTTCATCATGACCATTGCTACTGGAAATGGAATCTGCCTTCCAGCTCAGGGAATTTACATCTTCTATTTAAGTATAAACATAATGGAAAGATTTTTTTTTGTCTTGTGAGTGAGGTTGCTGTCATAAAGGGTACTTCAGGGGCATTATCAGGAGGTCCTAGTGTCCATTTTCTGGCCCTGGTCTTGTCTTGTTTCCAAGTTATGCAACCATAGGTGGGGATCTGTTGGAGGCTATTGTGACTTTGCTGTTTGACTAGTTATCCCACTCACCAAGCTGGGAAAGGAGTAGCAGGTCTGGTGTGTACAGGTGGCAGAAGTGGTGGGGGGTGACATATTTTGGGGCATTTGAGCAGAGAGCAGACCCCAAACAGCTCCCAACAGCTCCCAATGTTCTTAACAAAGTCCATTGTAATCCAATAGAGGACACTAAATATCAAATAATCACTGAGACAGGTTTCAATGGATCAAACATGTCCAATCTAGTACCCACAGGGAATACACACACCTTGTTCCAGTAAGCACATGAATTCTGAAATGGGCTAGGGCAGACCTCATTTCTCACTGGGGATTACTGTGGTCCTGGGTTTGAAATCTGACAGATCAAGCCATGCTGTTTCCAGAGAGGCACAAGGCCTACTTACCACAGTATAGACACTTGAGAAATGCTTATTGGGAAATTTATGTTGGAGTCTGCATTGAGAACCAAATTGGAATATTCTCATTGCATGTTTCTTATCAAACTGATAACCAATGTCAAATACCATATAAAAGTGCTGTTTCCCCAGAGTTTCACTTCCCAAGCCTCTCTTTTTTCCTCTGATACACCACTTGTTGTGTTATCCCTATATCAGTCTGTCTGCAGCCATGATCTCAGTTGATCTTTGCCTCAGTGCCTCATCATTCCTTCTTGTGTTGTACTTTTATATGAAGAAGCCAAATGCATACTCTCCCCTTCCCCTCCCACCTGGTCCCAAGGGATGGCCAGTCATTGGGAACCTGTTGGACATGCCAACCGAGTTTGAGTGGAAGACATACCATGAGTGGAGTAGGAAGCTCAGTGCATCTGTTCAGTTCCAACTTCGGACATGAGGATGGTTCAGAGCTGATGGTGTGTATTCAAAGACACAGATATTTTACATGTCTCGGTCATGGGCATGAGCATAATTGTGCTCAATTCCCCTGAGGCTGTTTTAGAGCTTATGGAATGTTGATCTTCTATTTATTCTGACAGGTGTGTAACTTGACATTGGATTGTTGGTGTCTTCATGCTAACTCGATTTGGTGTAGGGCAAGGATGCCTATGATCAGTCAGTTCCAGTCTTTTATCCCTTATTTACTGGGACTGATGTAAATATCCGTAGATGAACTGGTATGTGATCTATTTTTAGAGTTCATAGGTTCAGAAAGAGATGTCTTTTTGTGTGAATTGTGTTGTAGATGAAATGGTGAGTAAAGTGTTTTATATATTGTTCGTGACAGTTCCTGACTATTTGGTACACCCCATAGGTCATTTAATGTTGGATTCATGGCCTTGGTAAGCAAAATGAACATCGTGCTTGGATCAACGTTTAATAAAACTATCACGTACCCAGGCGACGGCTGGTGAGTCGTGCTACGAACCTAAGAGACGGCGAGTAACATAATCGGACACATTTCAGGCGCAAGCATCGTAGGTTGATGCACGAACTCCTCCATCCAACCGCCGCCCTCCACTTCCGCCCACATGAGATCAAAGCAACCCATAACCTCCTTGAGCGATTCCTCGACAACCCAAACGGCCTGATCGGAAACCTCCGCTAGTATGCCTTCCTCACACTGTCCCAGCTGGAGCCTCCGCATTGAACAGCAAACAGCGTGGCAGGTGAAACAATCATGTCTGTCGCATATGGGCTTGATATCAAACCCAAAGATGATATATATATTCAGACAGCCGAGCAAGGTGTGCATGCCCTAGCGGTTGCAGCTGTTCCCGGCATGTTTTTGGTGGACATGCTACCCTGGTTGAAATACGTGCCCGCGTGGACACCCGGTGCTGGGTTCCAGAAGAAGGCGAAGGCCTGGGCAAAGCTTACGATGAGGATGGTTGATATGCTGTTTGAGGCGGCGAAGAAGCGGGTTGTATGTGTGATTTCTTGGGTGAAGTTGGTTATTGATTTGATTGGTTGGTTATGTAGGTGGAAGGAAGTGCCAGACTGTCTTCACTTCGATTAGCTTGCAGAGGATGGATGAGGGCGTGAAGGATGGGCCGTATCAGGAGCGTATTATTCGTGGAAGTGCTGGGACTATGTATGCTGATAAGCATTCCTAAACGATTTGAAGTGACTCAAATGCTAATTGTGTCGCTCAGCTGGCTCCGACACCGTAGGTTTTCATTTTGCTTAATAAATCCTAACTCATCGTTCATCAGACTGTCTCTGCAATCACATCCTGCGTCCTCGCCCTCCTCGAAAATCCCGAGATCCTCAAGAGAGCACAGGCCGAGCTTGACTCTATCGTTACGCCTGGTCATTTACCGGACTTTGACGACGAGGCGAGTCTCCCTTACATCACTGCCCTGACCATGGAGACCCTTCGCTGGAGAGATGTCACCCCAATTGCGATTCCACGGTACCTGCAAGTGGATGATGAATACAAGGGCTCCATTGTCATCCCTAATGCATGGTATGTCCCACGAGTTCATGTATCAACCATTTCACAACACACTTATTATTCAAATAGGGCGATGCTCCACGACAAGAACGTTTATCCCAATCCATTCACCTTCAAGCCGGAGTGATTCCTCACGAAGGATGGCATGATCGATAAATGTTATGAAACTCCTCACCCAATCCACATGACAATTATAAATAGCCAAACACGTGTACGCCTGACCTGACTCCTGACTCCAACTCGTCTCATGTAGCTGCGCTACTTCTCTTACTTGTTTTGACTCCTCTTTCTGACTCGTTTCACCACCATTCCTCTACCACATAGACAATTAGCCAATAGGTATATAACAATGCCAAGAGGCGAGTCTCCCTTACATCACTGCCCTGACCATGGAGACCCTTCGCTGGAGAGATGTCGTCCCAATTGCGATTCCACGGTACCTGCAAGTGGATGATGAATACAAGGGCTCCATCGTCATCCCTAATGCATGGTATGTCCCACGAGTTCATGTATCAACCATTTCACGACACACTTATTATTCAAATAGGGCGATGCTCCACGACGAGAACGTTTATCCCGATCCATTCACCTTCAAGCCGGAGCGATTCCTCACGAAGGACGGCATGATCGATAAATCTGTGCGTGACCCTCGACATGCTTGCTTCGGCTTCGGTCGCCGTATCTGTCCCGGTCGTTACATGGCTTTCTCTGCTGTTTGGATCACATTGGCTTCGATTGTCTATTGCTTTGATATCAAAAAGGCTGTCGATGAGAGTAGAAAAGAGATTGAGTTGACGCATGAGTATGTCTCTGCAATCGTCATGTACGTCGTGTTGTTTTTTCAGGGGCAAGGATTGGGCCGACTCATACTTATGGTCATCAGCCAGCCGAAGCCGTTCAAGTGTTCGATTATGCCGCGCTCTCTGCAACATGAACGCGCGATTCGCTCTGCAGTGCTTGAGCATGAGTCTGAGACTGGTTAGGATGATGTACGGGCGTTATTACCTTAGATATCCTATCATAGCTGTATTTTCTGACCACAGTGCACTTGAATAAACAATTGATCGGAGTGCATGCGCTGGGCATATGAGTTGCTTTTTTCGGAACTCGGATATGGTGTAGTGGCTAACATTATCGCCTCTCACGCGATAGCCCGGGGTTCAATTCCCCGTGTCCAAATTCCATGTGTCCTGTATTTTTTTGGTGCTTTCGACCACGTACTGTTGTTGTAGTTTCTAATTTATCCGACATAAATTTACCTTTTTTTATTTAGAACTTGGATAACTATCCCGATTATTATTGAAACCCTTTGTTAAAATTTCTGTAAGAACGTCTTTATCATCACTGGGGCGGCAGGCGCGATCGTATGTAGATAGTTAGCCACACAGGTAAGTTAAAACTCTAAGTCTAAAACTTTGTTCAGTGAGTGGTTTATGTTAGTGATTACAGACAAATCGCTCGCTGCACGACCATTTACCCTCATCGCACCCTGAGTATGTAGAAGCTGGATGTCCATATTCATGAATACGTACAGTGTCACTTCTTTCCTCCTCTATCACTCCCACACTCTCCTATACTTCGTATAAGCGCTCTCCCTCTATCTCTCTTTGGCGTTGACAATACAAACTGACAACGAAATATAGGGGTTGACGCGTTTGATTCGGACAATGTATGTGTCGTTGGAGGAGGACTGAGGCAAGGATACATGGGCTCGAGGTCTCGGTCGGCCTGCCATTCGTCTGGTCTGGTGGAATCCAGTCATTCCTGAAAAGATGACGACTCGCCAAACAGGAACGGGTGGGTGTTGTGAACTTCGGGAAGCATCTGTTGGACTCTTATGAAAAACAGAGGCAAAAACTAGTCGTCAGCAACGGTGCATCTCTCGGCATGATAATTGTCACCGTGCACCTGGCCTATGAGCAACACTGAGTCACACCTCTCCTTTTTTCCCGTAAATCTGGGGCGGTTTGGTGGCGGGACATCTGTTTGAGAGTATTGTAAGCGGGCGGTGTATGGTGACGAATCTGACATTCATTTAGAAATTTGCTTATTCCGTGAAGGCTGTCAATGTACGATATTCGTCGTACGGGCTCTCGAGACGAACGGCAAATTTGTGTTGCATTGAAATGGCAAGCATTTCTAGCCCTAGGTTGTCTCGGAACTGTAACGCGAACATACGTTGCAGGATTTGATGCCACCCACGATCTTGCCGTCGAACGCATCCTGAAATGTTTCCGTTTCACTTCTTTTCTCAGGAAGTGGAGAAAAGGGGCAATACATCAAGGGAAGCTCCCCCTGTGCGACGCGAAGACGAAAATCAAACACGAAATTGTATTACATCACCTATATCCTCCTATACCGCATCAGGAAAACTTGGATGTGTTTGAATTGGATAGCCTAAAATAGGTGCCAGAATTACCATTTGACGTGGGACGCGATTAGAGGTTGTGAGAGGTGTGCTATCTTGTACCTCCTGGATTCGGACACCAGCTGATTAGGCACCATGTTCGAAGGACATTATCACGTCATCTTCTCCGGGGAAAGTGCGAACCTAGATGAACTCTCCAACGTATAAAGCGCGGTGGAGCTAGAAGGTTTTTTTTTGCCACAGAAACATGCCAGCGCCGCGACTTCTTGTGCACTTCACCGTTCTTTTCTCACCTCTTCTTATTTTCCGGTCTGTCGTTGCAAGGCCTCTCCATACCCAAGGAGGTCCATTCCCATTTGATCCCGGCTTCGACATCCGCAGTGTAGCTGCATTGGCAAAATCCATTCCTTCACATTCTTGGGAATTTGGGACTGCATCAGAGACACTTCTTGAGCTATACGATCCAGACATCTCGGTCTTTGGCTCCTCACCTTTCTCCGTCACACCTCAGTACCTCCGGACTCACACTGGACAAATCCAGGCATTGGAATATGCGAAGAGCGTAATCACACTTGGAACTGGTGTCAATGGATTGGCGGACGGTGATGGCGCCGTCGGCGATCCCGCTAGTCTTGGAGTTAGCGCGGTTCTGTTGTCTGATTATTTAACGGGTGGTGATGGTGCGCCGTACGGCGCTGCAGCCGATGGGGAAGTCGATTACATCATAAACGACGCACCAAGGTGGACAAACGGTGCGATTTCGCACCGGGCTAACTATGCCGAGCTCTGGTACGCATAATCAACAAAATATATCATAAGACAGATGTGTTCATGATGTTCTCTGATAGGGCGGATTTCGTGTACATGGCGCCTCCATTCCTCGCGTACTATGCTGTCCATACATCCAACCTGACTTTGCTCCAGGCGACTGTCGAGCAGTGCGGTTTGTACCGCGATGTCCTGCAATCCCTCGTCTCAGATGGCTTATGGGAGCACATCATTGGACCAAACAGTCCAGACCACGGTTTATGGTCGACAGGAAACGCGTGGGCTGCGGCCGGGATGACAAGAGTTTTGGCCACAGTTAAAAAGGCACCCAAATCCCTCTTCACGTCTGCAAAGGATGCGCAATGGAAGGGAGACGCCATTGACTCGTTGACTACCTGGATCAAGGAGATACTTGACGGCGCGATCGACTCACCCCAGGAAAGCGGCTTGCTGAGGAACTATCTGGATGATGTTTCCGGAGACGGACACGGTTTCGGAGAAATATCGGGAAGCAGTTTGCTGGCGAGTGTGGCGTACAGAATGGCGGTGCTAAGACCAGATGTTTTTGTCAATCCATATGGAGGAAATGGAAAATATTTGGATTTCGCGGAGGGTATCAGGACAGTGCTCGGACAGGATGATCACATAACGAGCAATGGAACCGCTACCCCGGCTGTCAATCCGCTTGGGTGGGGAGACACAACTCCGTTTACGGCAGGAAGTCCTGAAGGGCAGAACTTTGTAGTTTTGTTATATGTTGCATGGAGGGATTGCATCAAGGCAGGCATTTGTTAAATTTGTCGTATTGTACTTTCTTTATTGCTATTTATGATTTGCCATTTTGTCGATATTCTTTGGACTTTAGTGACATTCGTTCGTTTCGACTCCCGAGGAAAATGCTCTCCGGGATGTACCATGTGCACCATTAGCTTCAACAATGTTATCCTGCAATTACTATCGACTGCCTCGGCTATCGAGAATAGGGTGAAACTGATTCTTAGTTACTATGAGGGTGCTGACTCATATGTACTCGTTTTCCCCCTTGACTCGGGCAGCCCGTACGACACGGATAGGCCGTGGATGGGCGTCCAAAAAAACTAGTTATTGTGTCATCCTAGGCCCCTTGATTGATTGAAATTTGTCCATCTTTACTAAATTCCACCTTGATACTCTTTTCCCCCTGTCCTAAAACATATCCTGTTTCTAGCTTGGGTCCATTTCGGGCGTGCCGATCCTTCAACCATTTCAATGTCAAGCGGCGGGGTTTATACTGCCTGATGATTTGGTCCCGGTGCTCCAATGGAACCTTACCAACAGGATAAATGAGTGCGATGTCTTAACTAGGATGATAGTAAATTACCTTGGCGAATAGCATATCCAAGGTACCACGGGAGAGCACTCTCGATTTTCGTATTGTCCAATAGCTTCTGAAATCGAAGAGAACTAGTCGCAAAAGAAGTTCGCCTCCAAGCTCCAAACTCGCCGAAGCGAACCAATCAAAGACTTTGCCAGAAACATGGTCGCACAACACACTGCGGATGGCCAATGTGCTCTCCTTGTCTATGTTCGCGAGCGGGGCTGATAATGTTACTGACGATGTTTGGAGCTCTGAATCAAAGTTTTAGTATTGGGTAAGCGTTGGGCGTATGTCAACTCACTGAGAGAACTTCCAGGAGCTTCAAGCATCTCATTGACGATTGTTATTCCGCGTGTAGCCAAGAACTCGTAATGTCGTGGATGGCGAATCCAAAAAATCTCTCCCGCTCGCTTTTGGTTGACTAAAAACTCCATGAATGATGCGTGATGAAAACGGATCCTCCAGGGTATCGAGGTGCCAGGTTTTTGGTGGACAGATTCTGGTGCCTGGTCAATCGTGAGCACAGAGTGGAGCCTGGACAACGCCGCCTCGAAAGATGTGAAGGTAACCCCCATTATGTTGCATAAAACAGGGATAATTTGGCCCAAATTATTTTCAACATGTCCCCTATAAGTGGCACGTATTTTGGGTGCCTGGTTGAATAAGAGTAATATCCGCTGAGTAAATAGTAGAATTTTTGCGGGGATGCGTTTCATGATGAGGGTATACAGGGCGTCAAGTTCCTCTGTCGGACTTTGTTGGATGTTCGACGGGAGAGGGTTTCCCGTTCGGAGGGAAAGGACTGCTTGGAGCTGTTCTTCAGGATCCATTGCATCAGGATCACCGACGAATTTGAGTACGGTTGCGGCGTAGACGAATAATCCAGCCGACATATCGACGAGTGTCAAGATACACTCGTCAGAGGGCCAGGTGCCGGAAGACGATGTTGCGACCTTTCTTCGCTTCTGGATGTCTTCAAACCTAGCTCGAAGGTAGAGTTCGATTTCCTCATCGATATCGCGTGATACAGGGAGGATAGCGACTCGGCAAATGGGGGATATGATGTCTGAGGAGAATGTCTGGACGATGTGAGGCTCCGGACGACTAAAGAAGGCCCACAAAAGAGGAAAACAGTCTCCGTGCTCTCGTACGGCTGCTGCAACGAGTTCGATAATGGCGCACTGCGCATCATCGCTGTCGCACTCATCCAACCCATCAACGATAACGAGCCTTTCCCGTATCTTCTCGCCCCGGGCCCTCAGTTCCAGGAAAGGTTCGAGAATCAATTCTTTGAACTGTACTTCGATGTCCTTAGACAGAAGAGATGGATCCTCACGTATTTTCTGGTCGAGGATATTTGCCAATGGCTTAAATTTAGTCGAGAGTTGGTAAGCGATAGAAGGGATGAACCGATCAGCGTCGGCTCTCTTGTTGGGTTCAGAAAAGAAGAATGCTGCGCCGAGGTCACCAAGCTTCCCTATCTTCTCGGCGCAGGTTTGTGCAAGAGCGGATTTGCCAACGCCAGCGGGTCCGTTCGTCCACATGATGCGGAAGCGTCGCACTTGGACTGTAGCCGCAGCGCTCGATGCCCATTTTACGAATTCTTGGATGTGTTGCTCACGGGTACCAGGGAAACATTGAGGTGGGGGCCAGCGAGCAGATGAGTCGTGGGCTGCCTCTGGGATAGAGGCCTGTAGCAGTTTTTCGAAACCTAGAGTTCGAAGAACTTAGCAGAGATTCCATGTGCATTGAACAGATGTCTATACCTGTTGTGTCTGCCCGAAGATTAACATTCTGGGAATTGTCAATGAACTGGCTGTTGTGGATCACAAATCCGCTGGTGTTGTTAAACATTAGCGAGAGGTATGTGGCATATAGTGGAACCCTTGCTTGGAGTACAATGATAAGGATAGCCTTGTACCTCTAAGATTCCTACTGAGGTATCATTCTATATTCGGATATGGTGTAGTGGCTAACATTATCGCCTCTCACGCGATAGCCCGGGGTTCGATTCCCCGTATCCGAAGAAAACATCTATTTCTATTTTTTGCGTTCGAAACATAACTAGATGTACTTAACTGTTTTCATCAACCTGCGAAAACCTAGGCCAGCTTTTCCCCTAGGTTCCGATATTAGTCGTTGTGGAACATAATTTGTAGGTCCTAGTTTTTTGTCATTCGCCTGATGATATATTATTTCTTCTTGTTCTCCTAGCCCTCATTTGAATGTCGAAGGAATCAAGGAATCTATGAAGCAGACAATCCGGACAAATTTGATGAGAACCCGCTTGGAAACTTGGGGGGACATACCTCCTGAATATGCCGACACAGCCACCTACCCTGTCACTATGGCCCCTGATTCCTCGCCAAGTACAGGTTTCGCAGGCCAGGTAGAAGTGAAACTGGGTTAATGTAGTCAAAGTTCTACACAGCGACCTCCCAGGTGCGGTGCAAAAAGCCGCAACCGAGGCCAGAAGCGCAAATACGTTGAGGTCAATAAGCTTCATCTAGGCCTGCTTGGCTACTTCTCGCCAAATTATAACTTTAATCGACCTGAAACGTCGAGAAAAGGAAACGACAACATCATAGATGCTAGCGGGAGAGTACTTTATTCACGCACTGCTATCAAGGGGTAGGCTAGTAGAACTTGAAGCTCTTGAAAGTGCACGAAGCGTATCAAACCGATTGTCGGAAAAGCTAATATGATTTCTTTGCACAAGAACTCGTAGCAGCTCGAAGGGGTTAGTAGTAAAAACAAGCGTGAGCGTGAGGGGAGAGTTATGATACGATGTTGAGATAGTATCAAATTATCGGGTGCTGAGTGGGTATTGGACGTACTGTTTGATATCTTGCGAGTCTTGGGGTTAATATTAGTGATACGCGGATCTGTGTGAGGATAGGCGGGGATGATAGGATGATGCATGATGTTGATACTCGCCTGAGGTCCAATGTCTTGAGTATATTACTGGAGTGAGAACGCTTACTGGCGGTCATTAAAAGCTTAGAATCTTGGCGTGATGCCTATCCTGACTTGATGTCACCACGATTGTCGGGATCCACTTGGGACCTGCTGATATCGTGCATACTCATATGTTATCTTTTTGTAAGTTTTTATCAGCTAGATTGCGACTGTCAGTGAGAAATAAGCTACTCGCCTGTGTCCATCTGATGTTGATGGATCGTTGAGAAGATCTGGACGGATTCGGTACCTTTTTGTAAAGTTATTGATAAAATAGGTGTCGATCTTCCCTGCAAAGCTGATTAGCTTTGTACGTCCAAAGGGCGGGGTTAGTAGGACTTTTTTAACTTGAGCAGAGTGAACGGCGCATCAGGTATCAAATATCAATTAGTCGACTCGCTGTCTACACCAAAAAGATCCACTCCTCTAGCCGAGAATGAAATGCGTGGACAGCGCACCCGAGAAGAAGTCAAGGAAGCATTTATTGACAAATAGGGCTATCCACATCGTGTACTTTGTTCTTATTTTACATATACGTGCAAACTAGAAGAAGTGAACCCACATATGTGCCTGTTTATCAGCCGACGCAGGCGCACCCGGTTATACATTCTCCGTCATCAGGGGATCGCGGTATGGCCGCTGGTGTCGCTAAACCAAGTGCGCTGGAGATAGAACCGGTTCCATCAGTGAAATTTATTTAGATCGTCCGGGGGCTATCAAGTGAAAACCAAAGAGGAGGTCCGCGTAGAGCTGGCTGATAAATAATGATGCATGATGCCAATGATGTGTTGTATTGGAGAGTAATAGATTGTGGTCTGATTTGCCGCAGAATGCCAATATACTAATTATGATATCTGGCGAGGGCATCGTGTGAACTTTGGGGGCACAGTTCGGCGAACAGAATTTTTGCAGATAGATGGCCTCTGGATATCCAATCCGGACAGGGTACCTCCGTTTTCCTCTTAATCCCCCACCGCTGTTTCCTGCATCCTGACTTTCCTTTCCTCCGACCACCATGTCCTCCAAAGGTTCGTCCTCGCCGTCGTTGCCAGTGCATATACTCACTGATCCGCTCTAGCCATCCGCGAATATGACGCCAAGCTCTTGCTTGCGTACTGGCTTGAGCGTGCCCCTGCCGTCGCCCCCCATGCTCAGGTCAAAACAAACTTCCAGTACCCCACTGCGCGAGTGGCTCAGGTCTCCTGGGATCCCGAGACCAACACGATCACCCCTGATAGCAAGATCCCGTCGTGGGTGCACACCACCAAGCTCGTCGGCAAGCCTGACCAGCTCATCAAGCGCCGCGGCAAGGCTGGTCTTTTGGCCCTCAATAAGACCTGGCCCGAGGCCCGACAGTGGATTGCCGAACGTGCTGGGAAACCTCAAAAGGTATGCATGCATTCATTTTTTGACATGTGTCCTGTTGTGCAGAGCCACTCGTTCTTTATCGATTCGCGATCGCAGTTCTTGATGGATTATCGAGAGATATCTAAAATGACATGCTTCCTCGTTTCTGCCGCGCGTCTCGATTACATCTGCGGAGGTGATCTTGACGCGTTGATATGGCATTCATTATTGGTGTCCACGTGACATCCCGTTGTGCTTCCTTTCCCTTTGTCCCTTGTCGATGAATGAATTGATCGGTTGACAAAATTCAATACACTAGGTTGAAGCAGTCACTGGCACCTTGAACAACTTCATCGTCGAGCCCTTCCTCCCCCATCCCTCCAACACCGAATACTACGTCTGCATCAACTCCCAGCGCGAGGGTGACCGCATCCTCTTCACTCACGAGGGTGGTGTCGACATTGGTGATGTCGATGCCAAGGCCCTCACTCTCGATATCCTAGTAAACAAGCCTTTCCCCACTCGCGAGGCCATCGCTTCTGCTCTCCTTACCCATGTCCCTGCCGAGAAAAAGGACACCCTCGTCGACTTCCTCATCCGCCTCTACTCCGTCTACGTCGACCTCCACTTCGCCTACCTCGAAATCAACCCCCTCGTCGTCCTCGATGCCGTCGATGGCGGTGAACCCACCATCTACTACCTCGATATGGCCGCTAAACTCGACCAGACTGCCGAGAGCATCTGTGGGCCCAAGTGGGCCATTGCCCGTGACCTCTCGGTGTACGAGGCCGAGAATGCAACCACTACCAAGGGTTCCAAGGTCTCCGCTGACCGTGGACCGCCCATGGTAAGTTTTTTGATCTCCCAGAATTTTGCGGTGTGCTAAGAATATGGTCTTAGGTTTGGCCCGCTCCTTTCGGTCGTGATTTGACCAGGGAAGAAGCGTACATCCAGAAGCTTGACGGTTCTACCGGTGCCTCCCTCAAATTGACCGTTCTCAATCCCGATGGCCGTATTTGGACCATGGTCGCTGGTGGTGGTGCTAGTGTTGTCTACTCTGATGCCATTGCTGCCCATGGTTACGCTCATGAGCTTGCAAATTATGGAGAGTATTCCGGTGCACCCACTGAGGGACAGACTTATGAATATGCCAAGACGATCAGTGCGTTTATTTTATACTGGCTTCCTTTCTTCTCGGCTAAATCCCTACTAGTTGACCTCATCACTCGTGGGGTTGCCCGTCCTGAGGGCAAGATCCTCATTATCGGTGGTGGTATTGCCAACTTCACCAACGTCGCGGCTACTTTCAAGGGCATCATCCGCGCCCTCAAGGAGTACAAGAACCAACTCATTAACCATGGCGTCAAGATCTTCGTTCGTCGTGGTGGTCCCAACTACCAAGAGGGCCTCAAGGCCATGCGTCTCCTTGGTGAAAGCCTTGGTGTCCCCATCCGCGTCTTCGGTCCCGATACCCACATCACCGAGATTGTGCCACTCGCGTTGGGCATCGATATTTCCAAGTCCAAGACCGCTATCCTGGCTGGTGGTTTGAAGAGTGTTCAGCCTGGCACCCCTCCACCCCAGGTTTCTTCCGTTAGTGTTGCTGGAGATTCTATTGGCTCTATCCATGCCGATGGTGGTCGCACTCAGCCCGGAGACCAGATTGTCCATTTTGAGGCAGACCAATCTCCCTCTTCCCGCTCTTGGTTCAGACCCTTCGATGCCAACACCCGCTCCTTCGTGTATGGTCTCCAGCCGCGTGCTATCCAGGGCATGCTTGACTTCGATTACTCTTGCGGTCGTGCCTCCCCATCCGTTGCTGCCATGATCTACCCCTTCGGTGGCCATCACATCCAGAAGTTCTACTGGGGTACCAAGGAGACTCTCCTTCCTGTCTACACCAGTGTCGGGGAGGCTGCTGCCAAGCACCCTGACGTCGATGTCGTTGTTAACTTCGCTTCCAGCCGTAGCGTGTATTCTAGCACCCTCGAGTGCTTCGAGTACCCTCAGATCAAGGCTATCGCCCTTATTGCCGAAGGTGTCCCCGAACGTCATGCTCGCGAAATCCTCTGGTTGGCCAAGGAGAAGGGCATCCTTATCATCGGTCCCGCCACTGTGGGTGGTATCAAGCCCGGTTGCTTCAGGATCGGTAACTCGGGTGGTATGATGGACAACATCATTTCTTCCAAGCTCTACCGCCCAGGCTCTGTCGGCTATGTCTCCAAGTCCGGTGGTATGTCCAACGAATTGAACAATATCCTCTCCCTCGTCACCAACGGTACCTATGAGGGCATTGCCATCGGTGGTGATCGCTACCCTGGCTCTACCTTCATTGATCACCTCCTTCGTTATGAGGCTGATCCCGAGTGCAAGATGCTTGTCCTCCTTGGAGAAGTTGGTGGTATCGAAGAGTACCGTGTCATTGAGGCCGTCAGGACCGGCAAGATCACCAAGCCCATCGTCGCTTGGGCTATTGGTACTTGTGCCAAGATGTTTACCACCGAAGTACAGTTCGGTCACGCTGGCTCAATGGCCAACAGCGACATGGAGACTGCTGACGCCAAGAACCGCGCCATGAGGGCTGCCGGTTTCATTGTTCCCGAGACCTTTGAGGAACTTCCCCGTGCCCTTAAGGAGACTTACGAATCCCTCGTCCGGACTGGCGCCATCTCTCCCAAGAGGGACGTCGATCCTCCCGTCATCCCTATGGACTACAAGTGGGCTCAGGTGAGTTATTGTCGTTGTATATTGGACATACCTTGATAAAGTATCAATAGGAACTTGGTCTCATCAGGAAGCCTGCTGCCTTCATCTCCACCATCTCCGACGAGCGTGGTCAGGAACTTCTTTACGCCGGTATGCGCATTTCAGAGGTGTTCGCGGAGGATATTGGTATCGGCGGTGTCGTTTCGTTGTTGTGGTTCAAGCGCCGTAAGTGTTACCCTGTCATGAACCTGCCTGCACAGACTAATGTATTCGATGTTAGGCCTTCCACCTTGGGCTACCAAGTTCATTGAGATGGTCCTCATGCTCACCGCCGATCACGGTCCCGCTGTGTCTGGTGCCATGAACACCATTGTTGCCACTCGTGCTGGCAAGGACCTTATTTCCTCCCTCGCTTCTGGTCTCTTGACCATCGGCTCCCGCTTCGGTGGTGCTCTTGATGAGGCTGCCGCTATGTTTTCGCAAGCTCGTGATACTGGTCTTACCCCTCGTGAATTCGTCGACAGCTGCAGAAAGGCTAACAAGCTCAGTGAGTTTCTTTCCTAATATGGTTTGGACCGGTTACTGAGTTACTTTAGTCTCTGGTATTGGTCACAAGATCAAGAGCGTCAACAACCCTGATCTCCGTGTCGAGCTCGTCAAGGAGTATGTTCACAAGCACTTCCCTAGCCACAGCTTGCTCGATTACGCTCTTGCCGTCGAGAAAGTGACGACCTCCAAGAAGGATACTGTAAGTAGTGTTGTCTTACTTGGGTGACATGTCCTTACGTTTTCGGCAGCTCATCCTCAACGTTGACGGTTGCATTGCTGTCTGCTTCGTCGACCTGCTCCGCGATAGTGGTGCCTTTGCTCCTGACGAGGCTGATGAGTACATTAAGATCGGTACTCTCAACGGTCTCTTCGTTCTCGGTCGCAGCATCGGCTTCATTGGTCACCACCTCGACCAGAAGAGGCTGAAGGCTCCTCTCTACCGTCACCCGGCCGACGATATCTTTATCAACATGGCCGATGTTAACCAGCCTCGTGTCTTGGGGCGTATGCAGTAGAGGGTCTTTTTTTGTCATGGTGGTTCTGGCTTGGGAAGTTGTCAAGGGATGGAGTCGTCAAAAGAGTACTAATAAGTCATAGGTTGTTTGATACGATTAATACCTGATGTTGTTTAGCTTCGTTTTGTTACCCTGCATTATTACAGATTCGTGCATAGTGTTTACCATATACAATAGACCTCATGTTTCTTTGGTTCTAAAAGAAATCAAGAAATAGATCTTCGAAAGGAAGAGAAGTTTAAGTTTGATCATGCAATTATCTTCTCCCGTCTCAGGATTCTTCTCGCCGTCCTAGACCCTACACAGAAGAGGTATGTACCATTCAACTTGTGGACTTCCCCTAACATGTTTAAAGGTTATACATATAACATAAATTCCGGCTGTCCGACTCTCTTTTACACATAACTCGCTGAGTAATGACGGTAGGGAGCGGAAATGAACCCATTGACTATTGCCAATTGGTTAGCATTCAGCATGCCGTTCAGGGGCCCGCGCTTGCCCTGCTGATCTTTTGTCTAAATCTAAGTATATGAGTTTATATGAGCCATCGGCGGACTCGGCTTCTGTGCCATTGCCGTGTTGTGATGACCGGATCGATCCCGATAGCAATGGTAATCGGTTGGTGAGAAGCTAGTTTCTACGTCGGATATAAATGTTATTGCCTCAGTTCCTAGTTCTTGCAGAGTTCCACATGGCTTGGAAGGTCCTATGTGAAACGATTTCCGTGGGACTGGGTGGAATTTGTCGTAAACACTTGTTACCGCGGATGTGGGAGGTTGTTGACCTTTAGAGTAAGCTGGATTGGCTCAAGAGCTGGGTTCTCAGTTACTTCTCAATACAATAGAGGAGGGAAGGGTCGGTGGAGTACAACCGCAACACCGTTTGTATTTGGGCCTTCGGCGAGAACTGAATTGAAATTGATTGCCACTCCACATACAGAATCCCGGCTAAAACAGTTTGTGAGTACGTTTTAATGTATATATATATATACATAGAATTTGATAAACGGCGGAAGGAGAGCGATTAATGGATGAGATTGGGTTTGCGTGAGGTCGGGATTCGTTACTTGGATCGGAGGAGCGCCACTGCGTAAATGGGTACTTGGAATTTCCATTAATCATTTATACCGACGACCGCCGCGTGGCGGGAAATACAGAAGTACGATTGCGGTTATGGTACAAATTAAAAGGTACACTTGGTTGCGAGGGGGGAAAGGGACAAGTTCATACGTTCTTAATACGTGTCGTATCACAAAAGAAAGGCATTGATAGTGGGTGAAGTTCGAAAACACACAAGAAAGCACTGGTAGTAAATGGGGTTCGAGAACACGCAAGAAAGCATTGATAGTAGATGAAGTTCGAAAACAGACAGGAAACACAACAACACACAACAACATGAGGGGAAGAAAGAAAGCTCAAGAACTGTGCTCTGCAGCAGTGTAGATAAGGTTTTCTGCTTCCTTCGAGCGCGGTTTGATGGAACATTTGAAAGGCAAAGGGAGGCTGATCGGATGTTAGCGTCTCTGAGGATGGGATGAATAGGATTGGACATACGCAACGATGGATGAAGCTTTGAATTTGATTATGGGTTCAATGACGTTACCGAACTCGTCAACCTCTTTGGATATGTCGAGTGTAGCGAGAATGGAAGTCATCGCCATCCAGATGGTAGAAATTGCAATATGAATGCCGACGCATTTCCTGGGTTCATAGAGTTAGTTGATTCTGGGTTTAGAGAGATGCGAAGACTTCACGTACCTGCGACCAAAACCAAAGACGAAATCGAAAGGATCGTGTGCGTTGGGGTTGAGTTTACCGTCGGGCGTAAGGAAGCGCTCCGGTTTGAAGAGTTCTGGCTCGGGATAGCGCTCTTCGTCTCTTGACATGGCCCTACAGCAGAGTATTGAGTTTGCTTCAATTTGGGGCAGGAGTGCTCGCGTACCAGGCATTTCCCATGACGCAGGAGCCTTTGGGGATGTGGTATCCATTGTAGGTGTCATTCTCAGTAACAAGGTGCGGTACCGCTGTTCAAAACGCGTCATTAATGAGATCATCAAAGGCCGGAGTCAAAGTTAAATGAAATATGAAGCTCACCTAGCGGATTGGGAGGCTGCCACCTGTATAAATGATAATCGTGATCAGTGGCAGTTAATTAGCAACGTATTAGAGTTTTTGAATGGTATGACAGGAGATAACGGGAGAAGAAGCGTGCAGGTTCACAAGATAATGGAAATTGATTGAACACATACCGCATAACTTCTTTCATAACAGCGGTAACGTACGGCAACGAATCTTCGTCCGTGAATTCGGGCAATCTTCCATTTTCGAGGACGCTGTCAATTTCGGCTTGAGCTTTGGCCTGCGCATCGGGATTAAGGGTCATGGCGAGGATGAAGTTGACAATCGAAGTATGTGTCGTGTCGGCTCCGGCTGTTCATTATAAATAGAAGTACAGAAGAAAGAAGAGGAAACTGCCGTACCAGCAAAGAAGGATGCAGCCGTGTCGCGTATCATCGTCTTCTGCCGTTGAACGTCGCATGTCTCATTGATGCTATCCAAACAAGAAGACACGAACGACTGTTGTCCATCCCCTTTGGCCTACGTACAAATGATGGTCACGAAGAGCCCCGCTTAGATTTCATATTGATGAACTCACAATGTTCTCCTCGGCAGCCAAAAATGGAGCAACCCTAAACCTCGTCCACAAGTCCCTCCATTCCCTGGCTTGACGCTTGAACCCGGCTCCAGGGAACCACTCGGGCACGTGTTTGAGCGACGGGAACAGGTCGACGAAATACTTCCCTGGGACGGCAGCCGCAGCGCTGGCGCACATGGCCTCTTCCGCCAACTCAATCCATGGATCCTCTGTGGGCTGGGTGTCCATTCCATACGCCAGTGAAATGAGGATACCGCCGATCACGCTATTGTGGGAATGATCGGATCATCATGATCGTACCACCGAGTTGGTGAAGGGGCAATAGAAGGGCTATAGTTAGGAGACGTGATAGATTATTGAAATGGATCTGAACTCACTGCCTGATATGTCCCATAAATTTGTCTGGGGACTGAAGGAGCTGAGGAAGAAGGCGTGTGCGAATGAGCTGGAGTTCTTTGGGTTGATGGATGTGTCGGTTCGAAGGTGGGAAATGTTGAACGAAGGTTCGTCGGCATTCCCTCCATTCCTCGCCATAGGGCATGACGGCAAAAATACATGACATGCCCATCCTGTATAAATGACGCGTTACTTGAAGGCCAGACACGACGAAAAGAAGACGTACATTTCATTAAGGAACGTGAACTGTGGGCTAGATGTTTACCAGTTGAGCAGCACAACCCACGCACGACGTCAAGAACTCACCGACAAGAATATATGTGCCCCCTCTTCTCAAAAAGATCGCTCGCAATGGTATAGTTGTTGATGACAATCAGATTCTGCCCGAGCCCTCCCAAGTGTACCATGTCCGAACCTATCCAAAGCAAATTTCACATCCCACACCCAAGGCTAACGAATTGGGATTGCATACCATAGATCTTCGACCACTCTGCGTATGTTTGCGGACCCCGTGTCGTTGGAAGCTCAAGCATGTTTCCAACAATAGGAAACTTCCTCGTAGGCCCGGGTGGTAGTGGCAGGCGGATCCTCCGCTTGCCGAAGCGGATCAGAAGCGCCAGCGCGAAAAGCGAGAGTGAAACTTCGACAACACCGATTCGGGAAAGTGACATTGCAGCTGCAGGAAGACTTTAGGACGTTGATGGTGGGTGGGTACGAAAACTCGAACGTCGGATGCTGTATATTCTCGAACCGGTACGTTCAATCGTGAGAGAACTGTTCCTGCGGCGTCGGGATTGACGAGAGTCGGGAAGGCGGGGTCGGGAGGGCGGCTATCGAATGTAACGGAGAGTGGGAAGAGACAAAGGAAGGAGGACCCGGAGTATGGACCAGGGGATGCTAGGGACTTATAAACATTTAATTCATGGACGGAAATCTCGTCGGCATCTTGACTGCTGCATGGCGCACCTGTAACTGAATATCTCATCTGCCCATCGAAATCTAATTTAAAAATACATCTTCCAGGCCATGATCAAGTCCTCCCCCGGCGCTCCACACCCCTAAAGGGTCAAGCACCAAGATGGTATTGACCCACTTGCCCGCCCCAGGGCACCCATTCAGACGGCGTTGCTAAAGTATTGGGTTTGAATTAGTGGCAGACTGGCAAGACAATTTACTATTGTAAGTAATTCCTCGGGTCATACATATCTTACTCTTACGCCGCAAACTATCAGGTAAGCTTTACCCTCCAATCCCCCTCCAATCCCTCGAGTCCTTCTACTTGTGTAGAAGCATACCTCGCCATCAGGATCATGCCACATATCCATTTGTGTGTTTAACACAGCACGCGGACGTGGGTGTGGATTCTGGAATGAATATCTCCCATGGCCAGGGATCTTGATTCTTCTTGGGCATCACCGTGGTATGTCTGACATAACATTTTTGGCATAGCCCATGAGAGCATTCACGGTTTTAGTACTAAGCTGTTGTGTGGGCGGCGTGCGTCCAAGCGGCAGATAGATGATGTTTTCGAAGATCATGAAGATACTTTTGGGTCTGATAAATTACCATTAGCCACTTTTTGACATTCATCACGCTTTGGTGTGATCTGCCCTTGGTTCTTCTTCGTAATGAGGCGCGTGCGTGGGATGATTTGATCCCTTGCGTTACGCAATGATGGTCACGATCACTTAGACTTGTACATTCATATTTCCTTTCTTTCTTGTATGCTCGAGGGGGCTTGGTCCGTTGTATTGGAAATGTCCGCAGCAGTAATAACAGGTGACTAGCGTAATGACTTCAGTGGCGAATTACCCAAAGTCCGAGCAAACCCCAAGAACGAAGAAGGTACGATAAAATCGGGCTGTCCGATGTCGTAGCGCCTAGTATGCGTCTATTATGCCAAAGATAAGTTGCATTCTTGTGAGAAGAGATGTGGTTTTGCGGCGCAGAACCAACGGTTTAGGATACCGGTGACACCGAGAACAATTAGGATATGGTGAAGAAGGAGTGCAATCGAAGCTGGGTGGGAGTAGGGGAAACGGAGAAGGTTAGCAATACCCCCGATCGTTATTAAGTTGCGTTATGCCTACCGGGCGTCATGATCGTAATTAGTATCGATTGTGTGTTGCAGAAAACTATGTCTTTGCCTTGTTGGTGAAATGAAACGAGGTGCACGCATACAACTGCGGACCGAGAAGATAATAGATGCTGAGATGGTTGAGATGCCTAGCCAAAGCACTAAGGCACGCGTTCCTTACGGAGGCGAATATATACGGTGTTATTGGGTGATAACCTGACATCTGTGTAAGGTACTATCGTGGTGAGTGGGTTGGAATGTGAGCAAGAGGTATGGGGATATCATTCTGATGCTGGAATCGACAACACTGTTCGTTCAGCTGATTACACCCGGTACGGGTGGGCGTATGGGGTATCGAGTGTTTCAGTGGTGTTTTATGCGCATCTATCTGGAGACTTCTTGACATCTAATCATCGTTAATGGCAATTCGGGATTTAATGAAGGGATCGCGCTCGAAATATACCTGTATATGGCAGCGCAATGTGACGATATTGTGTCGGATCATGAGGTGTTTTACCTTCGCTCCGTTTGCGGAGGAGGCATCGTTCCTTGGAATGATGATGCGATTGGGATTAAATTTGTTCCACCTTTCGGATAAGGACTGCCTCGCTGTATCAATCAATTCCATCTTTACTTAGCCGCTACTCCCCGGTTGTGAAGACGTGTGAAGCAAAAGGCCAGTCGCAGTCTGCTGAGCCCGGGTAAATAGTGTCGAAAGTCACCCAGATTATGTCAACATCTGTTCCAGCATATTCATCTACCTGTCGTCATGGGGCATGGATGATTGCTCAGCGTTTCTGCCATGATAATAACACTTGTTCGTCTTTGTCGATCGAGTGGCGTCCCGATAGATTCGCGATGGCTTCGAGTCAATCAGAACAGTGACGAAGGAAGGTCACAAGGATACGGTGATAGCCTCGAATTGGTCCGTAATCCGGGTCGAGAAGTCGGCCAATAGGTTGCGTGAAGCCAGCGGAGCAGAAGATG
The DNA here is from genome assembly GCA_015584085.1 of Macrolepiota fuliginosa MF-IS2. NCBI lineage: Eukaryota > Fungi > Basidiomycota > Agaricomycetes > Agaricales > Agaricaceae > Macrolepiota > Macrolepiota fuliginosa. The sequence continues at coordinate 22,117 of MU151267.1, forward strand.
GGATCCAAGACTAAGACAGCCGAACCTTTCCTATGACGTTGACACCGTAAAGACAGGCGCCGAGGTTTGTGAGTTCTCGGTGATAATAACTTGCTCGATTTAAAACATTGCTATTTGCATCACAATAAAAGACGCGGGCAAATGACGGTAGGAATGAATCATGATGCATGACGGTCGAGGGTATGACATCATGATATTCAAATGCGAATGTGCCTCATCTTGGCAACGGTCAACAGTTGATTATGATGTCCATTACAACCAGTACAATCAGAGCAGCATGGCGCAGTGGTAGCGCGCGGGGCCCATAACCCCGAGGTCACTCGATCGAAACGAGTTGCTGCTATCATAGTTTTTAATTTTGGTTCGTAGGATTATAGATAGACACGGACATTTGACAGCTGGCAGTTAGCCATGGGACATGTATTCCCAGGCGACGATGGGCCAGCAGGAATCGCAGCTTCGAAGAATCGCCGGTGCACAAGGAAGGGCGGATAAATGAGAAAGCAAGAGGCAGCGGTGGGAACAGGCTTATGGGATGTCTACCGGGATTCGCGACGGAAATAGGACACTCTGTTTAAATGTTGAGCCGCAGAGTACGCAGATCGATTAAGCGAGCTATATTTGTTGGTGTGGTATTTTATATTTTGTAAGGGACAGCAGCCCCGACTGCTGGGTGTGTGCTCGACACGTGGGTGCTCTGGGGCGAGGCATGGCTCGGAGAGATTAATGAAAGTCGAGGTCGGGTAGGGAGCGAGGAAGATGAGATGTGTCTCTTGTACCAACTATATATCTTGACATCACTCCAGATTTCCCAGACCTCTCCTTCCGCAACCACCATGTCATCCGTCTCAGCTTCACCACCACCCGCGGGCACATCGGCCACTGCATCCTCACCGCCCACAACGACGGCGACAGAGACAGCGGCGACAACGACGGTCACCGTGTCATCGGCACCTCCCCATGGCGACAGTGGGACCACCGACCTTGAACCGCCATCACGACCCTACGTTCAGACCTCAGGTGCTGCCACGCCACACATATCTTCAGCCAGAACATCTTTTACGCGGGTCGACGTTCTAGGCGAGGACCCGCCTAGGTCACAGGACACACCCGACGCTTCGCCGCGAGGGCCGTCAGAGCAATCACCAGAGTCACAGGGCTCGCTAGAACAATCCGTTATTACTCCTGCTCCTCCTCCAGAGCCTGAATCCGTCACTCCTATGGATTCAACTGCTATCACCGCTGCAGTGGATGAATCATCATCGCTGAAGGGTTTGCTGCCTGCACAGGAAGGCCTGGTTCCACAGACACCACAGGCGTTTTTGACCTTCTTGCTCGTGTCAGGGAAGAGGAGGACCATGCCCTTTGAGCCTGAGACCACTATTGGTCGCGTGAAGGAGCTTATATGGAATGCTTGGCCTAACGGTCAGTCTTGTTTTCTGTCCCTTGTATTTTCCTAATTATTTGGGCTGTTTCAGATTGGCAAAGTGAGCGCCCGCCGGCGCCTTCTTATCTGCGCGTGCTGTACCTAGGGAAAATGCTGCAGGATGACGAGACTTTGACCAGTGCGTTGGCTAATACCCTGTCCTCGTTTCAACCACTACTTATATGCGCCGCAGAACTCAAAATTCCGCCGTCGCTACCCAACTCCCCTCAACCTACCATTGTTCATCTTTCCATTCGACCGTACGGTATGGCAGGGGAAGATGGCACTATTAAAAAGAAGCGAAAAGCCAATGATGGTGCGCTATTTCACATGGGCCCTCGAATTTCATTGGTTATATGGGCATTATTTTACAGCTCTCAATGGATCAGATGATGCTGGCGCTGGAGGGGGCTGTTGTGGTTGCATCATTTGTTAAGCAGATTATCACGATTATCTTGGTGTCTGCAACTCTCCGATGTCCATAATGTGCGTCCCGTCTGAGCTGAATTTCTATTTTTACGGTGTTTGCCTGACCACGGGAAATAGTTTCGCATGCGTGTATTCGCTCTCACTCTCATTTGCAACGTCAATTGTGTCAATATCGCCATCTCCCGAACAACCTCAACTCGCACACGCCGCTCTTTGGACGATCTTTGTCAATTACCTTTTTGTCCCAACTACTCCAGGCTAATTATTTGCTCATTAATGCGCCTACATCCATCTCCGACTCTTCCTCAAGTTATCTAGCTCGGGTCCTTCCTCTCGGATCTTGAACTTCGTGGCGCATCCCGTGCCTCCGCGCTTCTTACACCTTTCCAATCCCGGAAAATGATATAGGAGGATTCCCTGACACGGGTTCCATCATACGCCATCGATTGCTTTCGCTCCATTATTCCCCCACCCCGAACACTCTTTGTCGTCCATTGGCCTGACAGCACCACAATTCCACGGCGTAGTAAACCTTGTCTTGATATCCCCTCACACGAGGATAATCCATTCAAAGTTATATCAACACGTTTACGAACTCCGCCTCATGTCGCTCAATCCCTGCCAGTGCCACTTCCGTGACGTTTGCCATACCGACGTGTTCCAGGCCCGTTCATCTCTCTTCCTCGACCATTCAAACGTCAACCATCGCCCCTCTTGGTTTTCCCAGACGGAATACTCCACAGAAATTGGTTGACATGGCCAACTTTCTTATTATGGGTTTCTTGGTAGATAGAAGCCTGTTTCTCATGGGCTGGTGGTTCTCGTGTACTCCACCTGAGATTTCGGACCATTCAGCTTACCTACCACCCTCCCACCCCTAATGAAGGTTGGTGGACTCTGGGCAGACCGGGAAGTGCTTAGTGCATTGATTTTGTGGCACACGAGGATTTCATCATCGTCTTTCGGATCCGCAGCAGGGGCTTGGTTGCTTCTTTGCGGTTGGCGGATTGGGTGTTCGGTCCGAGAGAGGCGGATTGGGCGTCTGATGAGGCTTTTTATTGGGCGCTTGCATTCGTGGTGCCTTTGGAGTTGTGGAGTGTCTGCTCCGGGTTGAGGATGGGACGGGGTTTTTGTTATCGACGGTGATGATAACCCTGGTTGCGGTTATTTTTGGTTATTATGGGAAGGAGGATGGAAGTACTTTTTCTCTATTCTTTCTGTTAATTGTCCGGCGTTTGGCTTCTCGGGTTCTCATTTGACCATTTCATTTAGGTGATTGGTCGTTTTTTTTGACACAGACGTACGTGCCAACCGCACACCACTCCCTTTTTTTTTTCTTTGGATCTCGAGAAAATTATTTATATGATGATGGTTACGATTAACTCACTGTCTCGCTCGCGTTTTATTTCTTTCTCGCTGTCAAGCTCGGTTCTCGGTTAATGGATACAAGTGGTTTTAGTTTGCAATATTCTGTTTTGTATTATTATTCATTATTGATTTGGTGCGATGGGTTCATCGAGGTATGCTGTTTGATTGGTGCTCGGAAAGCGGTTCCTAGAAGCGAGGGTAGGGTAAAGTAATGGGATGTGAGGGATAAGCGATGTTGCTATGAATGTACATAGGAGGTGGCGGATCAGAGGTCCAGAAAGGCCGAGGGGATGGGTAAGTGAGGAAGAGTGTTTAATGAAGCGAGGTGCCTGTGTGACATAATAAAGCATTAGAGAAAGCATAATTTAGAGATAAGTTCTATTAGTGTTCGGATTACTTCCTGGATAGTCGGATTTATAGTGAATACATACTTTCACATGGTCACATTTAGATGCGAGAGCAGATGGAAATCCGGGAGAGTATGCCTCTTAACGTCCCAACATTCGAATCATTTCGATAGCTTTTCCTGAACGTGGTGTAATTTTTGGAGAAAACGGCATCGGAGTGCTGGACCAAATTTTTGGGCTTGTTAATAAAATACAACTTGATATTAATAAAGTGGATAGTGGGACGCACACGAGTCCGGAGTGGTTTGCCGTGCCGGGCTCGATGATTTCTCCGGTGATTGGGTCGGTGGGTTTGTTGAGAGTGAATGCGCTGAGGATGTATGCGGCGATGAGCCATGTGGCTGAGATCCCGACGTGTTTTCCTGGGCATTCTCTACGTGTAATGTGAGGTGTTGGTTGAGTATGGCTCCTGGTGGAGGTGAAGAGTGTTGTGCGTGCACTTACCGACGACCGAAGCCGAATGCGGCAACTGAAGGGTCTTGGATATCTGGGTTTATGTTTCCTTCTTTTGTGAGGAAACGCTCTGGGAGGAATTTCTCTGGTTGAGGGTATGTTTTCTCGTCGTGGAGGATTGCCCTGTGTGGAGGAGATGTGTTAGCCCTATCCTGAGGTCCAGTTACTATGTCAGCGTACCGGGCGTTGCCAATCACGAGTGTGTTCTTGGGAATGTAATAGCCTCTATATTCATCGTCTTCGGTGCTGTAGTGAGGCACACCGATAGGTGTCGTTGGCTTCCACCTAAATACCTCCTTTACGATAGCATCCAGGTACGGTAGTGAGTCTTTATCCGCGAATTCAGGTAGTCGGCCATGACCTAATACGCGATCAAGTTCTTCGTGGGCTTTCTTCTGGACTTGGGGGTAGGAGACCATTGCGAGGAGGAACATGCCGATTCCGGACATAGTGGTATCCGCACCGCCGAGGTAGATGTTAGCTGCCATGTCCATGGTGGCGATACGTTCTTCTTTAGCTTGATCGCTGTTTGTTGTGTTTTCAGAGATGGCTTGGAGGCATTGGGAGACGAAGGAGGGTTGAGCGATGCCTTTGTTCTATTTTACGAGATGCGTGTTAGTTGCTTGGTCCTTTGGTTTGGATTTGGGGGAAAGCGTACCATGGCATCGACTGTTGCGAGGAAAGGTTCTTTGCGGAAACGTGCAGTGACTTCTTTGTATTTGTTGGCTTCGCGCTTGAAACCTGCTCCTGGGAACCAGTCTGGTAGGTGTTTGAGAAACGGGAGAGAATCGACGAGATATTTGCCTGGGACCATTGTGTCGATTAAGGAGTGGCTTCCTTCTACTGCAAGCTTGACATATGGGTCGTCTTTGGGTTGAACCTCAATTCCATACGCAATAGATATGATGGCACCAGCAACCATGCTTCAAGGGTAGGTTCAGCTTATTGTGCTCTTTTGTATTGGATATACGACGTACTGGCTTACGTGGTCCCAAGTCTTCTCTGGGGTTCCTAACATATTCAACAGCAGATTCTTCGCGTAATGAAGCTGCCAGTGTTGATACATTGAAGGGTTCGCCGGGTCGAAATGTTGTTGGACGAGTCTTCTCCTCGCACGCCAACGTTTACCATAAGCCATCCCACCTGGGAGCCATTCCCAGCCTACGAGTTCGTTGGCCATCACGAATGGCGCTCTGCTGGAGTATTTTGCGGAGCGTTTGTTAAGGAGGTCGAGTGCGGCTTTGAGGGTGTTAAGGACGAGGACGTGGGTGCCTGCGAGGTTGATGTAGATGATATCTGAGTCTTTGGTACAGAAGTTAAGAGAGTAAGTCTTGGGTGGTGAACGATAAAATGCCTACCATATTCTTTACTCCACTTGGTGTAGGTCTCCCATTCGGTGGTCTTGGGGAGGTCGAGAAGGTTGCCCAGGAGTGGAAGGCGTTTTGGGCCTGGAGGGTAAGGCAGGGAGGACTTGCGACTCTTCAAAGCCACGGAGATAGTCACAACCGCTAGCGAAAGGAGGGCGAGCCAAGTAATTTGCTGATCCAGTGACATTGTTTGATATTCGGGAGAGTCAAGAGGACGGAGACTTCCTTGCGGTTTATATAGCAGTTAATCCATCCAGATAGGTTCCACGATTCATTGTTCAGGCAAGTCAAAATATTGTCGGTGTTACTCAGGAAAGCCGGGAAGACGGAAACTTTCGGCGCCAGAGACAGATTCGGCTAGATCGAGAGGGATTTGCGGATGAGGTGTGGGATTGGCGAGCGACTTATGGGCCATGTTTGGACTGTAGCGGATCCAGACAGCCACGCTGATACCGGCATTTGTACGAGTGCCCTTTAGAAGTATCACTGATATCGCCAGTCGAAATTAGAATAATAGCATGGGGGACGCCCAATCAGCACGATAACAGCACGATGTGAATCAGACCCTGGATATTCATCGTATACATCTCATGATGCAGGTCGGGCACAAAGCATGCGTTAGGCTCTTTGAAAAAAACAAACAAAGCACGCGTTAGACTATTGCGGGAAAAATCAGACCATACAATAAGATATATAAGGAAAGGTGGAGGGGCAACGGCGGCGGGCGGCTCTGCTGAAGGGCGACTGGAGAATACATGCGACTTGGGGCAGGTAGTGCAGCGTGCTTGGACTCTTGAAGGTCCCGGTCAGGGACCAACTTGCCCCTGATTATGTAAGCTCCCTCGTTGGTCTGAATGCGGAAGACCACATAAATACCACCAGTGCTCATTGATCATTATTAATAGGGGCATGGAATGGTGGGTTAAACAGCATGTATATCGTGAGTGTTCCCAGAAGACAAAGAAGCTGATTAAAATTCAGATGGGCGGGCCACAACCCGACCCCGAGACATAGGTTCCAAACTTCCAATATATCATAATTTAATCTATTTCTAGGAGCCTGCTCAGTTCGCGTTTCTGCGTACTGTCGAGTATCGCATTCTGCGGGATCGTTCCGAAATGGACTCGGGTTGTTTTTGGCCATTTTTACATCTCCTGGCTTGCACACAGTCCCTCCAAGCCGCGTACATCATAACCACGAACGATTGCCCCTCCGGGCTCCCATCTACAAATGGCGTCGTATCCAGCCACGCGAGAGGGTTCACAGTGGGCATTGCTACACCCTGCTCGCTCACCCTTGATCTACCCTGCTTGTCTTTCTTCCCAAGCGCCAACCGAAACCCATCTGCCCAATCAATATACTCTTGACCAAACTCCTGTGGCCTAAGCACAACCATACGATACGCTGTGGCCGCCATCAACGAGCTACCTGAAATCTCGCCAAACCCATGCCCACTGTTCACGTCATTCAAGTAATTCCGCAACAACCCGTCTTGCAGCGTCGTTCTCCTCGCTCCATCAAGTATCTCTCCGATCCACTGTGTAAGGTTTGCCACTGCGTCCGCCTGCCATGATTGGGATTTTGCGACAGGTGCATTGATTACGGTGGCGAGTACACGTGCCATGCCTGCCGCTGCCCAGGCGTTACCCGTCGACCATAAGCCTGTATCTTGGCTCTGTGGCCCAATTATATGCATCCAGAGGCCGTTATATTGGTCTTTCCCATTATACCGCAAAACTTGGCGGTATAGCTCGCACTGGTGTACCGTTTCCCGCAACAGGTCGCTATCTTGTTGATCCGCAGCGTAATATGCTAGGAATGGTGGGGCCATGTACATGAAGTCAGCCCTTCTTACTCCGTTAGTCCGAGTTATTCGCTTGGAGAGACGCGATTTACATACCATAGTTCAGCAACGGATGCTCTATGTGAAATGGCGCCGTTTTTCCATTTTGGTACCTGGGCGAAAATACCTGATACACTATCCTCCGTTGCCTTCTTGAACCTCTCGTCCGTCTTTCCCAGCATCACACCCGCAACGCCTAGACTTAGGGGATCACCCGCGGAGCCTTCTCCTTGGTATAGCGCACTGTACCCTTCTCCCAACTTGATTTTCCCCCTCGCATAATTCAAGGACTTGGTCCTGTCTGGCTGGAGGGTTGGAACTGGGAATGCTTTACCACCAAATACACTGTAATCTGGGTTGTACAACTCGAGGAGAGCTTCTGATGCCGTTCCATATTCCCATGAATGTGAGGGAATGGATGTCGCAACTGATGCGACCTTTTTGATATCGAATCCCGGAGAGAAGGGGATTGCGGTGAGTTGAGCGAGAGTTGCCGGGATTGCGCATACAACGACCAGGAATTTGTTGACCATGAAAGTGCCAAATAACTGGGGATGGGGATATGTTCTGCATCGCTATGATACTTATTACTGACATATAAAGCACCGTAAGTGCCAGTGTCCGTACACCTTGAGATATACATGTTCAGCCCCTCACGATACGCGTCACAGATATCAGACGTTTACGGGTATGTATGATATGAGACAATACGATGAGGGTCTGGGTAGTGATGATACAGATGTGTGACCTTTCCAAACATATCATGGCGCCATACTCTGATCGAGGCGCTGTACGAGTTTTCGTGATCAGAACAATTTCCAAGACTCCCACGGCTGTGCACAAACCCTCTAATGCCGGAAACAGGCACCAGTATGACAAACATTTGTCCCTTCAGGACTCCCTGAGCAGCTCCGGATCAAGTTAAGTAAATAGGTTAATATTCACAATTAGCGCAACACCAGTTAACACATATAGAAATTTCGTCGACATTCATCCCCAGAATATCCTCTTAATACCACCTGTCCAGCCCACATGCTTTCTTCTTCCAAAAATACCACCGAACCCACGACGCTTTCCCGCTCAATACAACCACATGATCAATGTATGATTCTTCAATACTCTATAATCTGTGACAGACATATTGCCGAACCGACGAAGCACCCTTATCTTGCGCCGGCCGTGGGGTAGCTCTGAATCGTCACAATGTCTACATTCGCGAAATCTACCTTCAATGCTTCTGTTTATTCTGCCTCTCGCCCATTATATCCAACGCAGCTGTATGACTATATCTTCAACTATCACCGACACAAGCCAAATGCAGAATGGAACCGCGCGATCGACCTAGGTTGCGGCACTGGTCAGTATGCAATACGAGCCGCCTACCACCGCCTCACATTTGTATCGACGTTCCTCAATTATGACGGAGTCTAGGACAGGCAATGGCACAACTCCATCCTTTTCGCGAAATAATCGGTATTGATCCGTCAGAAAACATGATCAAGGCAGCAGTGGCCAATCGTGCCTTCTTTCCTGCTTCTTCCACTGGTGTTGGCGTTGGGATTACTGACACCGACCATAAGTTTCAGTTTAGGCGCGGAAGTGCGGAAAATTTGATTAGTGCCGGAATTGAAAATGAGAGTGTTGATTTGGTCATTGCTGGTTCGTTTATTGCTTTGTGTATCGTTGAAACTAATCTCAGGGTTGTGGTTCATTGTTCGTCGCCAACTATTTCCCATGGGTTCAACGTAGCTCAAGCGTGTCATTGGTTTGATTGGAGTAAAATGTGGCCAGAGATGGAGAGGGTCTTACGGGTGGGAGGGACTGCGGCGTTTTGGGTACGTTTTTGCAAAGTAGGATAACAGGGAGTTGTTCACTGATTTTCGTGCATGTAGGCATACTCAGAATTTAGACTACCAGATTATCCGTCTGCAACGCCCATCATAATGGAATATGCACGGGGAAGCGACCCGTTCAAGAGTCTTGGCCCATACTGGGAGAGACCGGGACGGGCGATATACGAGAGCTATTTGATGGATATTCCGTCGCCAGATCAGGTTCAGCAGGTGACGAGGTTATCCAATGAAGAAAGGGTTTTTTTCGCTGGTGAGCCTGACTACTTTCGAACCCCGCTTGTTTTGAGCACTCTTCTTTGTACTCTGTTTCCTTCTTGCCCTTTACGCCATGGCATAACAGTTGTTCATATGTAATTCGTTTTAGGTCCTTACCATACGGAAACCCTCCCCGTCTCGCAAACCCTCCCCATCATCATGCGCAAGGAAATGCGGTGGCGCGATTTGTTAGGGTTTCTTCGAACCTGGAGTTCGGTTTCGAAGTACCATGAGCTCTACCTGGAGGATAAGGTTCGCGCACACGACGGACGCTTTCCAGAAGATCTCGAGATCGGGTGGGAGACGGAGGTACAGGATATAGAAGTTGGAGGAGGAGATATTGTTGTGCGGTTTTGGAAGGACCTGAGGAGCGCCGCACTGGATGGGAAGGGTGAGGAGGCAGAGGTTGGCGCAGACGATCTGTTAGTAGTTGAGTGGCCTTTGGCTCTCATTATTGTTAGCAAGATGTAGGACCAAGGATGCGGATCATATTCAACGATAAGGGGGACAATCAGGCCAAGATACGACGGGAAAAGTTAGAGAAATATAGCTGTTCTGCAGGGGGAATGCCTTTTGGAGAGTCGATCCAGCAATTTGAAGTTCATCAGATGTTGTTCAGTTTCCAAAATAACGATGGTTTTTGGTCTGGACGTCATCTCCTTCGACTTTGCAGCGTAAGTACGGGATATTATGGCAGAAATTAATTAGTCCTGGTGTGGAGACAGCGATGCGAGATGGGACAACACGTGTACTAGTTGGTGGTGATCTACTATAATACTTAGTGTATTCAGCTCATGTGGCTCTTGGGGTACTCTTCTACTTGCCATCCCAACGAAAGGCCCCCTCTAAAATTCGTTTCATACAACAGGTTCATACTATTTATAAGCGATGCTGGTCAACAGCGAGTAATTACATGGACCGTAACCTAACTTACATTCAGGACATTCAGGACATTCAGGACATTCGCGTGGGATAGCACGGGGAAGCAGCATTCCTGCACCACTGCCCCCGCACTATCGACTACCATACTCCGTGCGCCTCGTTCGAACCTCTGGGCTTCTGTCATTTCTATTTTTTTCCTGTGCGCTGCGAGCAGCAGCTTTTTCCTTGGCTTTCCTACGACCACCACGAGTCCCCCTTGGTCGCTTGCCCTGATTGTTCTGGTTCTTATATTGCTGCCCCTGCCCCTGTGAATGTTGTTGCTGGGGCCGGTGCTGCTGATAAGGAACAGAATCAGGATGATTGTTGGACCGGCGAGGCGCGTTGCCTCTACGCTGGCCCTCACGCTGAGCATGGGTAGTGGATCTGATCCATTCCGCCTGAATGGCCTCACGGACAAGATCCCAGGTGATATCGGCGACAGAAGTTCTATTGACGAGAATAGTTGAGGCGACAGAACTCCATTCTGGGGGAATGGCTCTCAACAAGGTCATAGCACGCAGGAATTCGTCGACAAAGACACCATTGCTAGCGAGACGAGTGTAAATCGTCTCAAGCTCAACAATATCAATGGAGGGGTCTCGGTTGCCGGTGATACGCCATGCCATTGTGCGCAAGAAATCGGCGTAGACTGCGGCTGGACTCGGAGTACCGAACTGGACGTGGAGCCTAGCCCAAAGGGTCCGGGGATCACTAATACCATGGTGGGCAATGGCATCAGGAAGGGTGTGGTTAATAATGGAAAGGGCCTGTGAAGCCAAAATGACACGGCGAGCAAGCTCAACAGCATCTGTAGAGGCAGTGGGAACAATATGATTCCCAGATAAATCCCATGCAGTGCAATCAGACCCTTGGACCCTAGTCGATGCTAAGGCATCCTTCACATGGTGAGCCCAGAACAAGTAGCTCTCTGGCCCAGTGAGCTTGGGAAGGGTGGCGATAAGGGAGAAATCCATAGAAGAGGATCTAGATTAAAATATCATTAAGCCTCAGTACATTATTGGAAGCGGCAGAATTATGGGTTGATCAACGGGCTACAGCCCATCCCACTATCATTTGTAGTAGGGTGGGCAAACATCAAGAGGCATGCCCAGGTGCAGCTTTAGTTTGTGCCCATGTCTACATAAAGGTGGTTGGGGGAATAGCAGATGCGAAATATCACGCTAGTGCGGTGGAAACTCAGAGAATGAGTTACTTACAGGGGTACGCAGAGCTTTCAAATACTTGCTAAAGTTCGGTAGAGAGGGAGAATCCCCATGAGCTACTACGCTGGACTGGTGTGGTATATATATTGAGGGAAACACTGCCCCGGGCCATATTTATAAGTCTTCTGTGACCAATGGCACAAAGCACGCGTATGTGCTTAGCAGTTAGTGCTGACTCAGGTAGATGTACATAGGGCATCGTGGGCTGTGATTATGAGCACAGTAGATCACAATAGAACATTTTCCGTTGTTGAGGTCAAGAAACCTCCGGAAACATTTGGACACACTAAGCGCTTGGGACTGGCGTCTCTAAGTTATCATTAACCCTGGACCCGGTGCCCGTTCGCGCGCGGTGTTCTAGCCTCAATCTAAAGATAGAGCGGACTGTGCGAGACAATAGGCGAAGGGAAGCAGTTGTTGTTGAATCTCGTTTGACAGCCACGCTGGGCGCTAAACACATGTATGATAAATATGAACTCTGGCCTTGGGGGTGTGGGCCTTGGGGGGTTGGGCTTAATAAGTAGTCCCCAAGTCCCTTGGGCAGTGAAGTCGAGGAGGAACACGGTGGGTCACCCACAACGCGTCCTCAGTCAATCACCTGGGCTGGAGTTCAGCAGAAAAGGGGGTGTGATGGTGGGTTTTTAGTAAAGCAAAGGTCGAGGCAGAGGCTCAGACAGGAGCAGATAAGGTCGGGGCAGGAAACCTTGACAAGAGAGAGAGATCTAATCTCCAGCCAAGTGACGACGCGGCTTGGTCACGTGGCCTAGACAAGAATTCACACCTCTCGTGCTTGTACCAATCACCACCCAACTGGACTTGTGTGCTATTGCCTGGTGTTGTGCGTATGATTCGGTCGTTCAAGTGTACCCTTACTACCTTGGGCGCTTCATATCGCCCCTGGCCGGCTTTCTTTGAATTCGTGCTGCCAGTAATTAGGTGATGTTCCAGAATGGGGATTGCAATAGCCCTATTGAATCAGTTTGGGAGCTTGGGAGTTTTCGGAGTCTTTCAATACATCGGAGGGTGAGAGCAACAAAAGAGCAAAGGTGATTCCCTCACCAAACTTCCCGCCCTTCAGATGGCCTGGTTCGTATTTCAATGCCTCAATGCCTCACTCAGCGGATAACGCACCCCCCGGTGGCAGAGTTGGGAATTGTCACACTCGATCATCACTGAAGAGCCCTCCATTAAGCCTTAGGATCTAAGAAAATGATATTAACCGATATCACACCCAAGTAATATTTCGACAGGTGGGGGAGCAACTCATACCATGAGGCAGGGTGGATCGGCGCTTGTTCCTAGCGCTAAATCCGGTACAATTTCGGCAGGGGCATGCAATAATCCATGCAATCGCCATTCTCAGGTTCAAACCAGTTATTTTTAAATTACATAAAAAACAACCTCTTCGAAGGCCGCCAACACTAGAAAGTAATTATCAGAGTACACTAGCTTTTCTCTTGGTCGAGACATGGGTATCAAGGGCAAAAGTGCGATTAATTTGATTATAACAAAAGTATCTTCCATCAAACCATGCCTACCGGGGCCTTCTCCGAGCTTGGCCTGTCGACATCTGTTTCTTCATACTGACCGTGCTCCTTCATTCCACTGTTGAATGCTATGGGTTGGCCTACCGAATCCGAAACCAGAGAGTGTGCATTTTGTGTAGCCTGGCTCTGCTGCTGGCGTTGGTCGAATAATCTGAGGTTCAGGAATACACGAGTACCCATTGTGACAGTCATCAACGTGGAGAATGGCACGGCCGCAGGTTTGATAAAATCAAACTTTGGGTTGGGTTGCGCTTGGATACTAAGTACGGTGATGTTGGCAGCAGTCGTGAGGAAGAAATAGAGGAGATTGTCGTTGTAGACTCGTCTTCCAACCCCTGACTTGGAAGCGCTGAGGCGGCCATGGAATTTTGCCAAAGTGAAAACAAGGACACAAGTATCGAAAGCAACCGATGAGCCATAACTCATGGGCGCCCACGGCGCAACTGGGTGTAGCTGACAATTGGACAGGTAAGGTGTATGTGTGCCCGTGTCTCCCCTGAATTGCGTTGACACTGCGATCTAAGATACGGTCTATGAGCCTCAATCACCAGAATCCAAACTAATACCTCGTACCCAACATGCGACCATTGCGACGTAGAAAAAACCAGCCACTCCACTGACAAACTTAGAGCCACTCCACAGTGCTCTTACACGATACCAGAAGATGGCGCCGGATGATGCGACAGTCAGGACGGCTCCGGCTGAACTCGCAGAAACTGGTACTTGGCAGAAACCGTCCTGTGTAGCAGTAAAGAATAAAGCAGGTAATGCTGCGATAATGCCAGAGTACCGTAAAATGATGAACCTTACCATCCACAATTTAGACACAAATACTCACCCGAATGAGTTTGAAAGGATTGACTTACCACCACGTCACAGGGGCTTTCCAGATGTTCTTATCCTTTGCTCTATATAGTGCGAGCTCGCTCTGTAACTGTATAAAACTGATCTAGTTGTCAAGTCTAGCATGCCCTGCCCAGTGGAAAGTTCTTACTAGTCCCACACAATGACACTAAAGGCAGCCGATGTAGTGATGGCAATCCTAACTGTAATCCATTCTGTTAATCCTGCTGATCCTTCTATGCAGACCGGGCACCCACTCAGGTGTGCTTGCACATTCTGGAGTTGCTCCAGTGTTACGCCAGCAGGCAAAGGAATCTCGGCAGTATTAGGGGTAGCACCAGAGGATGACATGGCTAGATAGCGGGGAGTTGGAATTGGAGCTATAGAAGGGGGTGGATATAAACGGGAAAAGAGGATGGCAGTACCATCCGAAAATATAACCATCAATCAGAGGACCTGATACGGTGTGGGCGGGGGAGGCCACTGCCCTACGTGATGAAGCAGGATATAGGTGCATGGCATTGGTGGGCATTGGTCCACCGTTGACTCCGCGGAGATCATTGACCAGCACCCATTCTATTCCAGCTAGACAGGGTGGCGCCTATTGGGATTTCCCTAACGTGGAAGCTGATAGCCTTTGGTTCTGTGATTGAATATTGAGACTCGAGAGGTCATAAAATGATCGATGGTCAAGATAAATGTCCCCACACTACTGTAGGCCAGGAACCGACAACGTGGGAATTCTTAATCTATCAATGAACCGTGGCTGTGATATGAGGATATCATGAAGCTCCCATGATATCAGCATCAAGGTTTCGATAAAAATATGGCAGCCGGGTGGTCGTTAATTATAAATTGAAATAAGTTGGAAGTAACCTTTGTGGCCTAAGTTCTAACGAGTTTACCGAACATAGAGAATCATGGTTGGTTACCTGAAGAATTAATCTGGGCTACGACATCAAGTGACCAAGACACACGACCGACAACTTGAGGTACCTGAACTTCCGTGATGCACGAGAGCCAAGTGATCGTCAATTATAGGTTGCAAAATCTCAGATGTGAGTCTGATCGGTTTCGGGCGTACCGTCATCGCCTTCGCACTTTTCGGGGGGGCTCTTATCCACCCTATGTTCCTTGGGTGACCGACTATGGTTATATGTTTTCCATGTTCTCTGATCAGCCCGTCCACCTTATTTTTCGGAAGTCGCGTTTATAATTAACAACCCCCCTGCTTCCGTGCATCACGAAAAGATCAAACACTTTCATTGGTCATTGGAATATGCACCTTGATTATCACGGCACCGAGTTGAATCTTTGGGTGATTAACTATCATCTGTTCAGTCAACTTGTCGGGACCCAATGTAGAAGCACCTACACGACTGGCGTGGGGAAATCGGAAGTTGGCATACTTGATTGTATTCGGCGTACTTTACATTCTTTAGCTTCTGTTGTGATCATTGTTAGACTAACAAACACCCGCCGGGATCAACCGACGTGGACAACGTCCGTGTCGGGCTCGCTTGTGCATTTTCCGAGTCGGGCGTACGCGTGTACACCGACGCATGGACAGGGTAGGCTACTAAATTTTCTCTCATTGTTCCTCTTTGCGGCTTGGACTTTTCCCTTAGAGTATATATACGTCGATCTCTGTAACAGCTGCATCAGTGCTCGTATGTCATTCAAGATACTGAGGTGAACTTGACGCGATTGTTCCCGTTATACGTTATACTTATAATTACCCTAGACGTCTATTATTCTTTCAGGTACATCTTGATATACTAGTGCTCATTTGTCACCCGAGATACTGAGACGTCTGTTATTCTTTCAATCATATGGTTGTCTCCGCCGTTGTTGATGACACTACCGGACCTTCAAACCCAGCAAACCTATTCATTATACACCAATGTCGCCCTATGTTGCAGACGGTTCATGAGTACGACCGAAGCTGATTTTGCGCGAAACATTACTTCTTCCGACTAGTAATCGGTTTGTCCGAGTGGCAAGTATGCAGATATTGCCAATGAGTAATATTATAATGAGTGGACCCGGACTGAGGATGACATGGTTCTGCGGTTGGGGGTAGCCGGATTCGTTGCTATTAAAATTCACAGGATGCGCACAGACGATTCTGTAGTAAAGGCCACCCTCCGCAGGGATCTTGACTTTTGAAAGTACATAGCTGATTTAGCTTGGTAACTAGTGACATTAGCTGAAAGTTCTGCGAGAATAAAGTGTTAACGCAGCGATTCGATGTTTGGGGAAGAATCCCTGACGTACACCCTTTGACCAGATATATAGTAGGTGATTCGAAATCTTGAGAAATTAAAATCTCGCGCCTGAAGTGATACTAAGGTATATTCTATCATCATAACGACGCGATGATAAGTAAATAAAAACTATGAGTATGATGGGAAGAACGGCCACACAGATCTATCAGAAGTCTACGAGTGAGGTCGCGAAGCTGGAGGGGAACGCGGACAGGTCATCTAGACGCTCCTATACGTTCACAGCACGGTCACATCTTTGTCGAGAGCCGAAGTATAGTGGTGGGTAGGAAAACACATAGGTAGGCCAGGCTTCTAGTCGGCCAGGGCGTGTGTAGGGATGAACAAGGACAAGTGTGAAGGAGGCGTTCGTTGATGGTCGTGGTGCATGTGATGGTCATTTCTGGGCGCGAGAAGAGTCACACTTGGCCTATCCTCCGCTGGGTGCTTCATACACTGGGTGTGCTATGCAGCGTGCGGCAGCATGGGCCGGCGGTATCCTTCATTCAATGTAGTTTCCGTTTCAACAGGGCAACATGACGCTCCTCTTCGACCTCACCGCCTGAAGTCTCGGGCTTTCGCAACCCATTCCCCTCTCACCCAAATTCTATCTTCGGAGGTCTCACTAACTGAATATATAACCTTGCATCCTACACTTTCCCAGACGAGATTATAGGGTTTGATAACCAAAAAAACCAACCTCCTCTACCGGCCGAACCATCTAAATCCCAGTGCGCTCCAAACCGCTATCCAACGACAGGAGCTGTGTGCTGATAAACCTGCGACTATCAGGGTGTAGAGGCCCTTCATTCGAGATAATATTGGGTTGTGCCGCCGGATGGTTCGCGGCCGAGTTCCATTTCCCCGAATGGAACCCTATCATCCAACTGTTTTTCGCTGTCCATCCCACCGTGGCTGACATTACATGGGATCTGGTCGGTCGTTGCATTCAGACTAGGTGAGACTGTTTGCAGACCTTCTAGCTCCGCCGCATACCGGGCCCCAACATGAGGACTATCTAGACATATATAGTGTATTGTGGGCTGTGATCACGGGTGCGGTAAACCCCAATAGAACTTTTTCCGTTGTGGGGGTTTGGAAACTTCTGGAAACACTTGGACGCATTAAGCGCCTGGGGGTGATGGTAGAAAATCAAAGAGTCATGACGTGATTTAATTGAACAGTGAAATTCCCCCCTGCAACTCGATATAATACTTCTAGACGGCTCAACCCTCAACAATAAATACCAATTTCCATCCACTGGGTGGTGACCATAGCATTCTCTGGAAAGTTTCAATTCCTTCACTGGTATCTCTAAGCCACCATCAATTCTAACGCCTATTCAGCATGGTGTTCTAGCCTCTGTCTAAAGATAGGTTTAATACAATGTCATGTATAGAACAAGCTACGTGAGATAACAGGCAGAGAGGTGTGTCAGGATGAGGGATCGTCCGAGTCATATGACCAAAAAGCGACAGGTTTCCATGAGTCAATGTTATTCGTTCGATTCATTGAGTTAGCGGTACTGATATATTGGGGTGCTCCTTCATTGATCACATCAGGGGTGGTACTGTAGGATGAGCCCAACATTACACCTGGCTTTCCCAAAAGTGAAAGAACAGGAATCAGTTCACTCAAGATATGTACGAGAGCTATGTATTCAACACATCAAAGCATCAGGACGAAACCAAGAATATAGTCAATACGAAGGGGAATCGAGGTATACTCCAGTTCACTTGAAAACCGAAGTGGTTGTGCCTGCGAGTCTCGTTTATATAGGGTAGGTAAAAGGCCGTCGCAGTATTGAAGGTAACAGGAAATACAACAAGGAAATCGCAAGACATAAAAAGAAAAGAAAATACATCCGTAAAATGGGACCGCGCGATCCACGCACCGGCCCCTAGTACGGTAGTAATCAGTCGTACATTCAACCGTTCTCGTAAAATGGTTTATATTGTTCATAAATAACGTACAATGAATGGTCACATGGGTATGTAACCTGGGCAGGGAAACGGTAGCTCCGCGTCACCGTAACCGCCAGATCTTCAGCTGTCATCCCCCTGCCCCTTTCTAGCCTATGCCCATTGCTCTAGGTGTTCTAGTTCTGATATCGCTATTGCTGCCCCTGAAGATTTGTTGGGGGTGCAACTGCCGACAAGGAACAGAATTAGGACAACCATCGGACCCGCGAGGCGGGTTACCTCGTGATGGTCCTCATGTTGGGGCACAGCATATTCCAGAGCTAGAAGGCCTGCATAAAGTCCCACTTGGTCTGAATGAAACGACTAGCCCGATCCCAAGTAACGTCAGTCACATTGGGATAGGTAGCAAAAAACTGCTGCCTGTCAGAATTCCACTCGGGGGGAATAGCTCCTAACAACCACATAGCGCGCAGTGGCTCATCGATCGGAAATCCATTAAGGGCGAGGAGAGTGAAGATTTCATTCAGCCCGGCAATTTCCATGGAGGGGTTTTGAGTACCAGAGATGCGCCATGTTTTGGCACGCATGAGTTCGGCGTAGGTTGCGCCTGCGTTTAGAGTGCCGAAGTCGGCGTGAAGTTTAGTCCGAAGAGCCCGGGGATCGTTGATGCCATGCTGGATTATAGCATCGGGAAGAGTGATACTGATGATGGCGAGAGCTTGTGAAGCCAAAATGTTTCGGCGAGCGAGCTCGGCAGCATCTGTAGAGACGGCGGGAGCAGTAGGGTTCCCACACAAATCCCATGCAGAGCAATCAGACCCCTGGACTTTGATCAGAACTAAAACGACCTCAACACGACGAGCCCAGATCCAGTATTTCTTTGGATCTGTGAGCTTGGGAAGGTTGGCGATGAGAGAGGGATCCATATCCATTGATAGAGGATAATCTGGGTCGTTAGGCTTCAGCACGTTACGACTGGAGGAACGGCGAGGACGAAATATCACACTATCACAGTAGAAACTTACAGGATAAGCGAGTTGCTTAGGAAGGTACGTAGAGGTTGAAATGTTTGTTGACGGTTGGTAGAGAAATATGTCAGTTACTCCGTTGGATTGCAGGGGTATATATACTGCGGGAAACAAAGGGAGCATAGCTGAGTCACCCTGAGTTGTCAGATATCAAAATGTGGATGCCTCAGAACTGGGAGCCTCTGAAAATACGGACGAATAAGCGCTTGGGGGGTAGTGATGGGAAGAGAACAACTCGGAGCAACGACATATATCGGATCTGATTTCAAACCGTGATCCGTCATGATCCGTCAAAAACTCCAAATTATCCCGGACAACTGCTCATTGCTCAGTACCAACTTCTTAATTGAGGTGCAACTGAGCAGAGGAGGTGCTACTCAGTTAAATCAAGCCATCCGTTTGCAATTCGGGAGTGTGAAAGTGGCACTCCCGTAATTTCGCGCTCGACATAAGCGAAATACCGGTTTCTGACGTCCACAGGCACTGAGTGGCGACTAGCACACCCTTCTCTGGAAAAGCTCAAGGTAAGCACTCCACTGTCATGTTAAGAGTCATTTAACCTTGGCGCTCATTCAAGCGTGGCGTTCTAGCCTCAATCTAAAGATAGGTTGAATATGATTTCAAGTATAGAACAAACTATGCGAGATAACAAGCGGAGGGGAGCAAATGAACTGTCGATTCGCCAAGGGCGCGAGGATGAGGGACTGTCCAAATCGCAACAGTCGGAATGTGGCGGGGTTCCGTGAGCCTGATGGTTTCGTTCGTCAGATGGGCACCGAGATCAGGTCGGTCGGACCATGTTGGGTGATGGTGCGTACTCGTTCAATGTGAGTGGTAGCTCGAACAACTTCGCCCAACGCTGCCAACACCGACAAGACAGACTTAGATGGGAAGTTGACAACGTCATCATCCATAGCTAACATCACATCTCTGATGTCAAGTTACTTATAACTCACACACACACAAAACCTTAACGACGAAACACACTCATATTTTCGTCACCCACAACCATCACCAGTTATACACACATTCAAATCTTCGGATGTCAGCTGTGGGTCATTGGGCATCCATCAATAATAGTAGGTACTACTAGCCAATGTCCATGCACCAAGGTAACACCCGTCCCATATCTGCCAACCAAAAACATTCCCAGCAAAAGAAGCGAGACATACATACGCGAGAAGATGTCGAGCGACGTGAATCGGACGTTGCCAAGACAAGACATGGCACGTTCCGACATTTCAGCCAAGTCAGGATCGACCGAACACCACATGTAGAAACGCATAACGTGGGCACAGGGCAACAGTTTGATAAGTAGCATTCCGGGGGGCTTATCCTTATCGCAGCCCAGTCCAGTCAGGCGTCGCTTTCGGTTTCCAGGGATAACATGAATTATTCCACATGTCAGCTTTAGATAAAGTCACGTCAGCCCAAGCCACCGATTATCAAACTAGAAGCGCAATTTCCAAGCTTCATGTCGCCATATACTGTTGCGCATATTTGTTCAAACCAACTTGTTCTACATAGAACATCTAAGTATGCAAAAAAAGGTACTAATAAAATTCACAAAGTGAGTACTCTAATAAAGCACTTGGGGGAGGAAAGCAAACAAGGTATCTGTGAAAATCATCGCACAAGAACGAACAAGAACTAGTGCGGGAAGAAAAGATAATTGCTTCTGGTATGAAAAAGACGCAAAAATCATGCAATGTTTTGTTATTCAGTATAGCCCCAGCTAACAGCCTCCCAAGAAAACAAATGACAAGAAAATGACAAAACCATCAATGACACCAACGCCCCACACAAGTGGATCACGACCTGATGGCCGGACTCTGAACCTTGGAGGGCACGAATATCCATTGTAGGCTCATGAGCACCCGGAATCCGACGCCAACACCCAGAGCACCAGGCGCCCCAATCTTTCCGAGGATAGCGCGGCCTGTGAAAGCGCCAATGAAAAGTGCAACGGCAGCGATGAGCCTATGATCGCGGGTCATGACGCGTTTGCGGATATTAAAGAGACCAGGGTCAGTCATGAGTTCGACCCAAACGGTCGTCAGTACAACTAGAAGATGATGCATTAGCGTGTATCCTAGGAAGAAGAGGGGGAGAGGGGGAAAATAAAAAAATAGACACGCACTAGTGGTCCCGAACTGGGTATTCAACCGTTTCCCAAGAATACCCTGCACGCCCAAACTACAACTAATAAATCCCAACCCGACAAACGTCAGCGCATTCGTCCACGCAGGATCGTCTCTCGCATTTGCGATGCTTGACTGGCCAGATTTCCAAAGAGCAATGGCGCCGGCCATGGTGAGGAGGGCCTGGAAGAAGGTGCCAAAGAAGAGCCAGATACGTTTGTGAGGGCCGACTTTATCGCCGATACGGCCAAAGAAGGAGCCTAGCTGGAAGGAGAGGAGGGAACATAGAGCCTGCTGGTCGGCTTTGTGGAAGGAGGTGTCGCGGAATCCGGGGGGGCCTTCGAACAGGCGTGCGAGGGCTATCGCGAGCTGGGTGAGGGGTGATGGGAACAGTCGGTTAGATTTTTTTTTATTGAGAGCGGGGACAGGGACGCAGGGCGCACCTGGGCAAAGTTACCGGTTTGGAAGCCGCACCAGACGAAGATGGCAGAAAATGAAATGACATCGCTGGATTGCAAGGTCAGCTGTGAGTGAGATAAGAGGAAGAGAGAGGGTGGGTGACAGACATGTAACCAGTCATGAAACAGTAAGCAGCAAGCGGAGCAGTGGTTTGCTTCGGATCAACGTCCTGCATAAGGTATTGCCAGAGCGACATTGTGTTGTTCTGCTGTCCGCTCTCAACCTCCCTGTCTGACCGATCGCTCTTGCGCATGGTCTCGTTCGACCGTGATGACGGTGACTTGGAGGATCCGGGCGTCGGTGTGTGTTTCAGATCAGCCATTCCAGCGGCGTGGGGGAGTCGTAAAAGAGAAATAAGGGCAGATGGGAAGGGGGGAAGAACCGGACTGAGAGAAAAAGGAGAGTGTGGATATAAAGCAAAAGAGTAAGGAACGACGAGTGATTTAGTCTTGGCTCCTTGCTGGAGTTACGCGGAAGCCCGGTTCGGCGACTCGGAGCTAATGCAGTCAGGTTTTTCCCAGCTGCACGCCTCTGTGTAAGTCTTAAACGCCGATTTGGTATTACCCGTGGGCTCTTGCGTACTGAGCAAAGGGAGAGGAGTGTAGGTGGGGGGATTAGAAAGACAACGAGGATGAGGATTTACACTAGAAGCAGTTTCGTGTCTTTTTCGGCTTCGCACTTACGTTGTTGTGGCTCTGCACTAAACATTCCACTTTCGACATATCTACACATCACTTCTTCAGAAAACTCAACTCGCGCAGCAACTACTCCTCGACTGTTGTACCATCAACTCTCTGTCTCTTGCTCATACCATTATCCATCCCAAAAACCGAATATTCGCATGTTATCGTTTCCTCCGCACAAACTACACCCTGATTCCGACAATACATCCATCCTCGGGTCTCAATAACCCCAAGCTCACCGCTTGACACCCAACCCACACGGACGCGCGACATTCTTGCGACTCGGACCTTCTCATTAATTTACGTGACAACTCTTGCCAGCCTTGGCACCCCAGTAACAACCTCTGCAGTTCACAAGCCCAGTCTGACAAGCCATGGCGTCTAGCTGACATTATGACATTAGCACGGGAATCAGATCACCGCTGCCCTGTCGACGTATATAACGGATCAGACTTCTCTTGGCATCCAAGAATACCTCCCAGGCTACCCTCTATCCTCCAGTTTATCCTGGTTCAACGTATCCCAACAACCCGAATTTGGATCTCCCCTCTGAGTATACCTGACAGATAAAATGGACCCAAACACGACAACTTTCATTTCCTCTGGCCCAAAAAAAACAAGGGAGCGCCCAGGCGCACAGCATCCAGGCTCATACTTCCATACCAAAAAAATGCCACTGACATAACACGTTCAACGCTAATCCCTTGATGTCCCAACGACCCTCCGCACATCTATCGGTACATAATACCAAGTACAAAAAATTTGTAGTTCTTGGGGGTGCTGATAGGCTTTTGTGCGATAGACTTGGGGAGAAGGGTGGGGTGTTAGGGCGCGCTTGGTGCGGGTGGGCTGGAATGGACGTTGTTGCGGTCCGATGGTGGGGGAGCTTGGCTGTGTGTGTAATGGAGTGATGTGGTCACTGTGGTGCGCCGCTGTGAAGCCAAGGAGTGCCAAGGGCCAAGAGATTATATGAGTCGAGTTTAATTGACCGGTTTTTGACACACGGAACGCTGCCACGGGTGTGTCATTGTAATTTTTTCTGAATGTAAAACTGACATTGACATAAGGATATGAAAACATCCACTGAAATTTTTCTGTGCACACTGCGCGTGCAAGAAGCTTAATACCAAGATCTCTTAGCGTACGGAATGGGTCGCAGACTGGAACGTGCGGTTATGTAGGCCTCCAGGTATTGTTTTGGCTTTTCATAACACTTGGTCTATCGGGGCGGTGACGAACAAGGCCAAGGATTAACAAGTAAAACGCTCAATACCCCCTGCGCAAAGAAATATCAACGATATTCTCAAGCTGGCCCCTACGAGACGAGATTTGAGCTTGAGGCACAGGGTCCCGGTTTTAATAGGGAAGTAATCGCCCGAGCCATCGCGGGGTTACTCGAAAATTTCCCGCAGTCCATGGGCATTATTAGCGCGTTATCGTCAACTTAAGGACCACAAGAACTCCAACTGGCTCTGGTGTTGGGGGTCGTGTTACTCGAGGTGAGATACTAGACATCGGAGTTCCGGTGGGATAGCATCGAATGATATTTTTTGACGGAGCTGGAGAATATATGCCGGCGTGGTGAAGCATAGTTTCCTCGTTCCAGCATTCTCACATTGCTTTCTTATCTCCCTTGTTTACTCTCGATAGTATCTCGCGAGGAAGGTAGGTGGGTCTGGGTGAGTCATAATGTCGGTACGACGGTGCCAAGGATAAGATAGAAGGATCGAACTCAAACAAGGAGAGACTAAGAACGAGTGACACTCGGAGAGCAGTAAAACTTAAACGATAGTGTTTGACCGAACTAATAGACGTACCAACCTGAGTACGAGGCTTGGGTAGAAGTCTCATGGCCCGGTTGTGTCCACCACATACATTGAATAACGAGAGGGAGACCTAACGAGAGATGCGAGTGAGGTGTTTCTCCTTGCCTGTGAGCCACGTGTCCATACACTCGCCGCCGGACTCTCTATTTCTAATATTCTATACCACTACAAGCAAACCTACTGTTAAGATGCGGTGAGCGTATTCTGGGCTAAGACTACGCCCCTCGGCAGGGATGGGACTACGTTAAGATGTTATAGGTACTGAGTTGTTATACAGAGCATTCTAGTTGAGGGAATTGCTGATCTGGTATATAGTATGATAGAGGGGGGGTTCCCGCATCAATAACGTGACCACATACCACGAGCGACACATTTTGCTCTATGATAGCAATCCATCCGTTTCCCCATCTTAGAGCATTAACCGCTCATTTCCTTCCTCGCCTTTAAGCCCACCCTCCCTCTCCCTTTACACCGTCAACACAGGTGATGAAAGGTGCATTACGGGGCGACCCGACCGTGCGCTTCGACCTCACCGCCTGGGGTCTTGGGCCTTCGCAGCCTATTCCCCTTCTCAGAAAAATCACTGCTGACGCTCATAACGTGCATCATACTTCCCACCTACGCCCTACCTGACCTCACCGGGCGAGAAAACAATCAGGTCCGACCGAAGCTCACGGCGGATGCAAATCGGCACCCCTATCCCAGCTTCCTGACATCACCCCTTTGGAATAACCCGAGTGAGTCTCCCATCCTTCTCAAGCTTCAGCAATACGCTCGCCTCCCCTTGGCCAATGATGTATATTGGTTTGCTTCTCCACCGCTTCGGGAGCACATAATCCTTGAACTGGCTAATAAACACTGGCTCAGCATGTTTCTGCCTCCTTATAATTTGTTCTCGGTAGTTTGAAGGAATCTTCATTTTCAGCGAATCAGACTGGTGGCTTACCACTCGGCAAAGTTCACCATGCGACGTACCTTGGCGATCAGTATCTGCAATCGGGACATTGTTTCAAACTCTCCTATAACACCCCACCATTCTCTGAAATCAAAGCAAGCGAGTTGAGCGGCGAGCGAATCATCCATACTCGCCCAGATAAGCCACTTGGGGAGTCCTGATTGACAATATTTAAAGGTCAGATGACGAACTTCAAGGTGCACATGTTGTATGCTTTCAGTATAAGCTGACAGTTTGATGCTGCTGGGGAACGAATGCCCTATAATATTTGATGAAGAAGAGAAAGTGATTATGACCCACAGCCGTACTTACATGGTGAACTTCGCTGCATTTCAAAAGCCTCGACCAGTCGTTCCATGCTCCTTTTAGCCAGAAAGTTATATTGCCTTGGGTGCTTGATCCAGAATTCCGACCCGCACCGGCCGGGGTCGACCAAGAATTCCATAAAGGAAGCATGTTCGAAGATGACACGCCATGGTGTTTCATCTCGGAACCCAAGCCTCAGCACTGAGTGAAGCCTATATAATGCCGTGCTGAACGACTGAAAGGTAAGCCCTAGGAAGTTTGCAAGTACCGGTACGGCATCAACCACTACGGGACTTGGGGAGACTGGATAAAGTATCCTCCGCGTAGATGGGTGGAGCGATAAGAGTATAGCGAGAGTAATCGGAAGAATACTCTTGGGGATCTGGTGCATCAACAAGAGGTACACCATGTCAAGCTCTGCCATTGGATTTATACGGTCTCCCGTCGATGGGTTAGTTCTAGGACTGAGGGAAAGAACAATCCTTAGGCGCTCCTCGGGGTCGAGTGCCTCAGGATCACCAATGAACTTGGTTGCCGTCGATGCGTATGCGAAAAATCCATTTGACCTGTTAACAAGGATGGAAATATCGCCCCCAGAGGGCCAGAGGGATGGAAGATGAGGGCGCTGCTTCTTTATGTCATCGAACCTGCCTCGTAGGTAGAGTTCCATTTCCTCCCAGGCTGTGCCGGAGATAGGAAGTGTCGTAGGCAGACAGAAAGGGGAGACATGGGTGGAAGAAAACATCCGGACGATCTGGGGTTCGGGCCGACTGAAGAACGCCCAGAGGAGGGGTAAATTATCGCCATGCTGTCGTATAGCAGTGGCAATGGTTTCGACAATGACGTTCCGTGCGTCGTCACTGCTGCATTCATCCAATCCGTCAATGATCACAAGTCTGTCCCGCATTCCTTCATCCTGCATCTTGAGCTCCAAAAGCGGTGCGACAACGAGCTCTCTGAATTGCACCTGGATGGTTTTCGACAGTAAGGAAGGATCCTCACGAATCTTTTCATCGAGAATGGTCGCAACAGGCTTGATTTTCATAGCAATTTGATAGGCGATGGTGGGGACAAGTCGACTGGGATCGTCTCTGCGGTTGTAACAAGAAAAGAAGAACGCTGCGCCCATCGCGTCGTCTCCCAACGTTTCTGCGCAGGTTTGTGCGAGGGCGGACTTGCCGACGCCGGCTGGTCCACTCATCCAGGTCATACGAAAGCGACGGTCTTGGTGGGAGATGAAGGCGGACGCCCAAGATACAAATTCTTGGATACGTTGTGCACGAGTCCCCGGATAGCATTTGGCTGCATATTCGCGAGCAGATGAATCGAGTGCCGCCTCTGGCATAGACGCTTGGTACAGCCTCTCGAGACCTAAATTAAAATCCGACGTTAGGCCGACGGGCTGAGGGTGCCTCAGACTGACGAACTTACCGCTCTCGGGGTGAGAATTGTCAATGAATGTGCCACCATTGACGACGAACTCTCTGGAGCTGTCGAACATATTTGCGAGGGAGGATATGCAGCGGGAGAAGACAGCTCGTACAGCTTTGATGTATTTCTCTCAGCAACACCTAATGCTGTGATGGGTTTTTAAAAGAGGAGTCAGACTCACACTGATGAGACCCCAACAATGTGTCTAGAAAACCATGTTCTATTCACACTGATATCTGGCTTCCCATGACTCTACCCAGATGATGTGACTTTGTCTAGTTATTTTTTACACACAATCTGACTCCCATAAACTATTTACCGCTGAGCTTGGAATTCCTCACCGACGCGATGTGGCGGTGTACAGAGCGCTGGCCGGCTACCTATGAAACAGAAGGCCGACCAGCGCCTCTTACAATTTCGGAGCGCCCCTCCCCGTTCATCCTTCTCCGCCGCTCACCACTATTGTCCGTTCATACCTAGAAAATTCACTACTTTGATTTGTATCTCTAGTAGAGTCCGATAAAGATGATACCTCGCGGTCGTTTGAGGCCCTCATGGCATTTCCTCTGCATCCGTTTTCCTCCGCCCCAACAAATCATATACAATATAGTCTCATTGTAATGGTGTAGTTTCTTCCAGTTAACCCATCCCTCATTCTTTCTATCTAAAACGGATCCGTGTTTTGTTGTCTCGTTCTTTTCATTTCTTCTCTCTTTCTTCTCTCTCTTTCTCTTGTTGGTCTCTCACTCGTCTTAGAAGCCCAATGACCGTCGGATGCGGCCGTGCTCGCACCCCTCTTTCTAATCCCCTATTTCGTTGTTGCCAGGTTCCCGGATCTACAACACAAAGCCATCTGGCCCGAATACTAAAAATATGCTTCCCCCCCTGTCCTATAACATACGTAGGTCTAGGCAGTTTCTACCTGGCAAGGAATCTCCCAGTGTATATGATCTTAAAATATATTCTCAATCCTCTGCCAGGAACTTGG
>MU151268.1:18072-49165 GCA_015584085.1 Macrolepiota fuliginosa MF-IS2
TCAGGCTGCGACTTTAAGGAACCTGGTTTAGGCGTCACATCGGTTTGGAGTCTGAGTGTGTGTTTGTCATGATTTCGTGGTTTCGTCAGCATGCTGAGGATTTGTGATCGTTGAGAGAGACACGATATGATGGAGGACTTCCCCCTTTTGTCTTTTCTATTTCCTTCTCAGTTTCTATTTCATATCAGGTCAGTGCATCCTGTAGAGAACGCAGGCCAGCTACCAATGAAACGGGATGCAGACCAGCGTCTTTCATAATTTCGGACCTCCTCCGCCAAGTAGTGCATTTCAGACCTCAGTAGAACCTTCGGCCGACCAGTATCTTTCTCTCTCCATTTGTTCCCCACAGATTTTCTGGTGTACTCCGTTTTTCAATCTATATCACGTCCAGTTTTTCGCTCTACTCGTGCATTTGTCCCTGACTCGTTTCCCATCCCTTTTTACTTAGATTTCTTTAACTCATTATTCGTCCCGATTACTCCTTTGCGTACTCATCATTTCCCTGAGTTGACACCATTTGAACGGCTGTTACCATTTTCTGCACCTAGAGGTTGTCGTTTCTATTGGAATATTTGTTCCGAGTTTTCGTTTCTTTCTCATCATTTTTCTATATAGTTACTGAAGAACGATCGTAGCCATTTCTTGGTTTGAATTTGTAGTATAAAAGACTATCTTGTCTGTATTTTTCGTCAGTTAATCGATCCCACTCTATGCGCTCTAAACTAACGACGCACACTAAGCCTCTAAGCATCCTCTCTTTTCTTCTTCCTGACTATCTTCTGCCTCGTCTCTCGCCTATTCTCTCTCCTCGACTGGACTCCGAACTTGTCGCCAAAGCAGCTGACGGACGTAGAAGCACTCGCTTCTTTTCATTAACAATACCGTACGCGTTCCTTCGATCCTCAATTGTCCACGTTAGTATGGAAATACAGAGTCCAACAACACTTGCTTGTCCACGTGTATTCGTGACGCTGGGTATACGTTTCTAATAGCGATGTGACAAATGGTCAGCCGTCAGATCGAGGGCTGATCGTAAACTGGTGTTCCACCTGCATACGCAAACCCACCCGCCTTTTTTTAGTCCAAAGAGCCAACTTCCATGATGTACCACTTCTAGGTCCATCACCATTTCTATAATCATGATCATCACCACCAAGCTATCCCACATTCCGAGCGCTGTCATGAACATCACAGACACCGCGCTGAATATGTTCCGCACCACTGGGGGCATATTGGTCGCGTAGGGTGTCGTGACTGACATGGACACTTGGGACATTATAGTCCTCAAAGGCACTTTTACCTTTCGGAGAACACCATGGCACCTCACCCCTCCCACCAGTTTCAACATGCTCTTGCGTCTAAACATAGCTATTACTTTCTTCGGTTCTCGAGGCAGACCTTGTATCAAACAATCGATCTCTGCTATAAATTTGGCTCGATCCAGGGTTCGGTGTCCGTGGCACCTTTGGCTGGGTGCTTCCAAGGTGCATACATATTGCGCAGACGATGATAAGCCGGGTACCGTGGGTTTGCCTCAGGTTCCAAGCCTCCTATCGTCACTCTTAGCACGTCCTCTTTTGCAGTCCGACGGGGACAATCACATGCTCATGGGATGATAGCCTGGCCACTTTATATATATTTGAGGCCTACTTCGGTTTCAACTGAGTATACACTCTAGCGCATCCAAGAAAGCCCCGCATGGCCCTCATTCCACGAGAACTGAACGGCTTGCATGACGGGACAATGTGCATGGCTGAGATCTTCCTTTGTTCCCTTCTCGCTGGCAGCCTCATTACTTTGGGGATCTCCTGTGTCATCCTATTGGCCAGAGAGAAGGAGAGGATGTCGAAACAACATCGACTACTACGCATATATGTTATTGCTCTCTTATTCTTGATCGTCAGTCTCGAGGTCGAGATATTCCTTGGGACAGGTAGCAACGTCGCCCCCTGCTTTTGGTCGCCTCGCAAAGTGCAAGAATATTCTGATCTAGTAATGTTCCTTGGTTATCTGACAGTATTGGCCGTTTATGCATTAACAGATGGTCTTCTCGTGGGTTCATCAGAGCGTTCCATTACTTTTATCCTAGACTGACATCTTTGTTGGTTCAAGGTATGGCGTTGCTTCATGATTTACCGAGGGCTCCGCCATAGCCTGCTGGCAAATCATGGACGTGTCGTCTGGATCTTCCCAGCGTGTCTGTTGGGTTTGGGGTTAGGTGTGTTTAACTTGAAATTTCAAAGAAATGTGGGCCTAACTCTTAATATCAGTCGCTGGGTGCATAGCCTGTGGAGTGCGTTTGCAATATAGGGCCCTAAGCGATAAATTTGTGTCAGGGGCATTTGCATCGGACGTTGTTTTGAATCTATATGCGACGATACTGATAACAGCAACCCTCTTGAGATACAGACGGACGGTGAAATCTTTGTCAGCATGCACACCCTCAACCCCTGCCCAGCATCTTCCTATCATCGCTATTTTGTTAGAGTCCGCTGCTACCAATGCGCCAGGTGCGATTGTCGTGGCTGTTGGAGTCGGTATCAGGGAAGATTATGGGGTAATATTTGCGCCCACAGTCGCTATGAATCAAGTATGTAACTTGATTCCTGTAAGAGAACTCAGTAAACTGACGGGACGTCCCCAGGCGCTTACATCCGTGTTGATCATCCATCAAGTTGCTCTAGGCAGGGCGTTCCGCCACCGAGGGGAGGAAGAAGTTAAAAGCATGGCGCCATTGGCATTCCGAGGGTGCGAAGGAAACGGGCAAGGCTTATCTGACCATGGTGTATGATACGGGATTTTGGAGCCGGGGAGAATGCGATTAGGGTAGCTGTTGTGTTGTCAACTGGGGCAAGTGTGGCGGGCGTGATTGTCGTGTCTTGGGCCATGGAAAGTGCAATTACGGAAAGGAGCATGGCGACTATGGCGTTTCACTGAACCATCACTGGAGTGAGGGGGACAGAGCCTAACCCGCTTCCATACAAGTGGATCACGTTATAAAGAGGTCCCGTTGTAAATGTCAGTGTCATTTCTCGCGTTTGGGGAAGAAAGATGAGGCATTGAGAGCGCCATTTCGGAATGTTTACAGAGAGATGAGTCTGGCGGAACTATGCGCTAAGAGAGAGGAGTAGGGGAAGGGTGTTGGACGCTGCGCAGCAGTGGGAGGTTAAAGGCAGTGAATGCTTAGAAGTGGCGTGACCCCGCCCCTGAAGGCCTGCCGATTAGCGCTGTTGTAGTCCGAGAAAAGTACCAGCTATACAAACAAAGCGACAAAGCTGCATCTCATCCGACACCTGTTGCTTGCCAACACAGCATTTCAAGACATACCAGCAAATGAGGATTCATGGGACGCTGACTGGAAAAAGTTACATGATGTTTGAGTAGATTGGTGGTCTTCGCACTTAGCAGCCGGTCGGAGTTTTTAGTACTACCCCATTTACACAATCTCGTTGACACCACTTCTCGACTTCACGTCGTTTTATTTATAACGCCCTCGAAGATTCGGTCAAAGATGAATCCGGCATTGGTGGCGTATGCATCCCACCCCAACGGAGGATTGAAAAGGGTCACAGCTTGTCTGGGGGTCACCGGGTGATTCATTTTAGAAGAGGTATTTATTAGTCAACTCCGAATGGTGACTATTCTGCGACCAGATAGTGGCGAGTGGCAATTCGAGATGACCTTCTTGGAATACAGACCTCCGTGGGATTAAGGAAGCCGAGTAATGACAACAAGATAACAAGATGATATGTATCAATAGAACTGAAGTGTCAGTGTCCAAATAACAAAGACACCGATGAAGAGGAGTCAACCGAGTTGACTGCGAAGAAAGGGGGTTGGTGGGCGAGTACGATCGCGTCTGTCAATCGTTTGGGGCTGTCCTGACCGAGTGAACGTCCGAGGCGAGCAGACAAGAAAGCGAGAGCAAGAGAAAGGGGGGACAGAAAGAGAAAGAGAGCTCGTTGTCGAGCGATAGCTTAGAGTCCGATAGCAGGGGGAAAATAAGGTATTTTTCTACTACCGAAACCATACAAAACACTCAGGTATTTATACTAGGTAAACTAATTGTCTTTGTCTGTAAACTACGTAGTCAAAAGGAGGAAACGGACACAGACATTCATGAGCTAACTGAAAGGCAATATTGCAAGGAAACAGAAATGTGAAATTAAATTCTACTTCACCAGTCTACACGGTAGTCATCTGGCTCGGTGGACTCATAGAGTCAAACGCGGGTAATCGGTAGTACGGATCGATATCTGTTTTGTGGGTTTTTTGTAGAATGGTGAGTGCGGGTTAGGATAGGCGTGAGGTGGCCCGTCCGGATCCTGATTCGGTCCCGTCTGACGTCTGTTGGGCGTCGCTAGTGCGAGGAGTGCGTTGGCGTCTGTTTTCATAGGTAGCCGGCGCACGAACTCCACACCGAAGAATCTAAGTAAATGAACCAAACCATAAAATCAATTACTGCGTCAATAACCACTTATCCGGCCCAATACGCCATGCCAATCCCTCCTTCTCCATGAAATCCAACGCCTCAGCAACATTCCACTCCCCGATGAATGCCCATCTATCATCTCTCCGTAGGCAGCCCAGGATTTCATCTTTCGTCGACCCCCCGATGAGCTCATTCCGCTTGACGACCTGCCCCCTTGGTGCTGACGCAAGTACCTTCAGAGCACCTGTGATGGAAGGTATTAAAAGCTCGGGTTTCGTCGATGCGTAAGCTTCCTCGTCCGGCTCGGGATCGGATAGCTCCAATTCGTCACCGTCGTCCAGGGTCGAGTTCGAAATGCTGGCATTGCTAAATAGGGTGCCGTCTGAAGTGGTCGACGAGTTGTACCTCCATAGCATGCTGGCGTTTGCATTCCCATACGTGTTTTCTTCCCGACATGGTCGTTTGGGTCCGTCCCAGAGCACGATACTTCCGTCCCGCAGCAATTCGCAAATAGCCCATTGGAATAATCGTTTCTTCTTCGTTGCGAGTCCAATCCTATCTAGTTTGGCGCGTTTGGTAGGTTGCCCGGACGATGATTTAGAAGACGATTGTGCTATCACGTTACGCGCCTTCTTGTCCTCTTCACGAGCACGTTGCTTGACAACGCGTTTGGCCATGAGTGACAGTTCTGGTATGCGTCGGAGATATGACAAAGTGAAACCTTTACAGCTATTAATCGAAGACTGCAACTCTGAGGAGCCTGGCTTGGGCGTTTCATCGGCTTGAGTCCGGGGTGTGTGTTCGTCGTGATCATATCTTCGTGGTTTCGTCGGCGTGCTGAGAATTTGTGATGTGTACCTTCGTTGGGGTGGGTAGATGTCGACATCATCGTCAGAGTTGGATTCATCTTTGGTCGAGTCTTCGGGAGCGTTGTCGATGAAATGCTTAACATATAGCCGAAAGGCGGTATCGGTGAGATTGTGCGAGCGTAGTCGTGACGGATGACGTAGTCTTGGTGGAGACTGGGCGCAAAACGTGGTCAACAATTAGGTCCATATTGGAGCTGATAAA
The DNA here is from genome assembly GCA_015584085.1 of Macrolepiota fuliginosa MF-IS2. Classification (NCBI taxonomy): domain Eukaryota; kingdom Fungi; phylum Basidiomycota; class Agaricomycetes; order Agaricales; family Agaricaceae; genus Macrolepiota; species Macrolepiota fuliginosa. The sequence continues at coordinate 23,576 of MU151268.1, forward strand.
AAAACAACCTGAGGTTCTGGATTGGGCCTAATTGGACTGGAGAGGGCTGCTACCGGACTTGATACGGATACGACCGTAGATGGCGTTGGAACGGTATTAAGGGGGAACATGGTTGGGGTCCGGGGTTCTTTGGCTTTTGTTAGGGGTTCCTTCAGTGTCTCCTGACCACGATCTACAATGGGAATGACGAAGGGTCCGGTGCGGGAGTAATGAGTCTTATGCCGTTCTCGAACAACTCTCCAATGGTCGAGTTGGCTTCCGGGGGTTGATATAACTGGAACTTGATCAGCCCAAGCCAGAGGAAATAAGAAAATCGGTCTGTCTCACATATCTCGTCTATCAACATAACCCTGTTCTCATACTTCCGTTGTATTTTCCCAACTGCTTTTAAGACTCCTCCAATTCTGGCTATGGGCTTGGGAGGCGGTGGAGGGGAGGGTAACCGGACAGATTTGTTCGCCTGCTGTAGCCTCGAGTGTTGTTGTGATATATGCACACAGTCGATGACAGAAGTCCCGTCGTCAACTGGGCCGTCATTAGGAGACGTTCACGGAACTGATCTGCAAAAACACACCGGTATACAGGATTTTCTTCTCAAACACTTGGAGGCCCACGACGAGGCCACATATCTCGACTTTACGACAGGGTACGCTTCCCAGCCAGTAAAAATCATAACCTAATTCACAATAACCTAATTAGCAGAAGAGATAACACTAATGAGTAGGCTGGCCTTCTTGACTCTCTGGCATCGTCACAGCATCCCGGATGTAGCACTTCGCTACCGCAGCTGATGTCAGTGTCCATTCCCATATCTCTTTTGCTGGGAGCTCCTGTGTCGGTTTACCCTCGCCATCTTCGGAGAGACGCCCGCGTTTAGATGGCGATAGTAAGATACTTCCAGCGCGTTGCAGTGGTTTCCTTTCTGTCATCGTAGCAGTAATATTTCGGCTCATGGGCTTCGCCGCTTCGGTCTTTTACGCAGACTCTGTTGAAGAAATAGGCACAACGGGCACGGCAAGTCAACTGGGTCGAGTTCAACAGCAGCCAACGTCGCGCAATTAAAGGTCATGTGAATCTCACGTGCGATACAACCAATACCACATGACGACTACTGTCCAACACCAATGTCCGGATTTTATCATAGGCCGCGAACGTTGGTGTTCATGTTTTTAATTTCTCGAACATTTCTCGCCCTCCCTGCGTCAAGCATATCTCTCTCAGGAAAACAAAACAAATATAACATATTATTTGAAAGCTGTCGTCGATAACAAAGTCGAAGCTTCATCCATTTTTCAGGGTCACATCATCATGAACCTTGAGGGAAGGGGCACTACAAATGCACAAGACAAAGTTGGAGGCGACCGGGAATGAGGAAGACGGAACCTATAGAACGATGATGGAAATTGCATTTGATGACCGCTTGGGTACAGATTGCCAAGACTAACTCAACAAGCTATACCGCACTACCCGAGGGCGGTGGTTGACTCTTATTTGCACTTGGTATAGCAACCCACCACAGAATAATTGTGAAGACCACAACTTCATGCTCCGTGTACAGCTGCCGCCGTGGTGTGTTAGATAACCATGCCAGAGAAATCGATACACAGTGAATATCAATAGGCCTCAGGGCTGAAGGCTCAAACACTTGGTATTTAAATGACTGATTAACAAGAGGTTACCTCAGATCTCCATGCCTCGGTCCCGTGGAATATTGACCGATCAACGAACTCTAAACTTACAGTCCGATAGTGACAAGGAATACTGAATGTGTATTGATCCAAATGTGCAAATTTCCAAAGGTGCGAAAAATGGGTATAACATGCGCAAAAAGTCTTAGAATGAAGGAACAGAAGCACAATGCAATGGAGAATAGTCATGTGTGTGCTACCACAGGATTTCTACGAGAACGTAATCACCACGTTAACGTTTAATCCGCTTAACGTCCCCGCTCTCCCCAACGTCCAAAGGCGCAAAAGGCTCTCTTCGAGATGGTGCAGCCTGTTGCAACCCCATACCAGGTCGTGAGTCACGGCGACCTCCAGCATTCACGCCGTTAGCACTCATGCTCCCACCGGTCACCGAATTTGACATGGCATCAGCAGGTCGCTTGATACCAATGCCACTTCTGTTGCTATCTCGCTGACCCTGAAGTAAATTTGTGTTATGATATTGGAGAGGGTTCTAGAAGACAAAAATGATAAGCGATGTTAGCTTGTTTCGCTAATAATGATCGACCGTAAGGCGTACCATTCCTGGGGGAAAATGAAACCCTCCCATTGACGGCGTCGATGGACCCTTTTCCCCGGATTCACCGGAACTCGAAGGGGCGGGATTCGGATTCTCATTCCGGTTTGGAATCGACGGCCTGGCAAGCGGTCGGTTGTTCTGTTGCGGTTGTGCTGGTCTAGTTTGATGTTGGTGACTCATGCCTTTCGGCGGGTGGAACGCAGGTGGCTTTGGATCAGCATGCGAGCGCGATGCCGAAGCACGCCGCATGTGTTCGGGGTGTGTGAATCGTTGAACAGGCGGGTTTTGTAACGGATTGTCATTTTTTGTTGGATTAGCGTTCAGGATCTCCTGTTGTAGTCGTTGCGCTCTAGTAGCCTTGCCACTTGGAGGTATGTCGCCCCTCGAAACATCAACGGTGGAGGTGTCACAGAGAGCTATACTCGCAATACTCGCATCTCCATCCGGGGGTAAGGTTTCCTCATGGTCGATTGGCTGACCTATATCAGTTTCGGTTTCTATCGGCCGCCCCAAATCACCCTCTTCCGTCCCTAACGCAGCCAGGAAGACATCGTCATCACCGAAGTCAAAACTGTCTTCAGGTTCTACTTTTGCTAACGCAGGTTGAGCCGCTTTTTCAGGTGCGAGAACTGGGCCGCGTGAGCTCTGCGCAGCAGTTTCCGCCGAGGAAACATGCCGTCCCTGTTGCTGTTGGGGCTGCAGCTGATACTGTTGGAGATGCCGCGTGTTAAGATTGTTGGATGTTGTTTGTGCGGGATTGTCGGAGTTGGAGTTTGACGAGGTGGTGGTGGAGTTGGCGAGGTTTGTTGATGATTGCGCATTCATCAGAGGTCGCATGTTCGGCAATGATTCTCGTCCGTTGACAGAACCAGGCCGTCGAGTAAAGGGGGGTGATACGGAAGCCGAGGACGTCGATGTGTTGGTGTTGAACAGAGGCACAGGCGGTCTTGAATCGCTGGCCGCTAGGTTGACTGGAGGTTTAATATCCTCCGCAAATTCAGGCCTGCGGTGAAGCCCGCCCTTGTCGAATTTAGCCTAGGTTCACCTTTTAGCCTGTACTCCGGATTTCAAGTGGAAATACACACTGGCGGAACCTTCATCTTTACGACTTCTTGAGTATATGCTTTATCATAGAGGCAATTTCCCATTAGATTTCCAAAATTCCGTAAGGCGCGCTTGAGGCCGTCCGTCACTGCTTCTTTCTTGCACTAAGCAATCCGAAAATGAGACGCCTGTGCCAGATTGAGCGATGTAAAAAGGTACCTTGTCCAAAGCTTGACCTTTACTTGATGAATTCTCCGCCATCCCGTACCCAACATCCTCATGGTAAACTCCATCCCTCAATGTCACCCTCACAACAGCCGTTACCCCCACATTATACCGACCCGATTCATTACGATCCACGAAATCCGTGGTCACGTTAACCAGATTGGAACTCCATCCGTTGAATCCAAAGACTTCGTTCGCCAAGTTGATAATCTTCCACCCCTCGGCATAAGTCAGCTTCGGCCCTCCTCTCGGTCCCTGCCGTTGTGAAATATACTCTGGGCCAAGCTTCTGGTTGAGTTTCACTTGTAATGCGGCGATCTTCATCGCCGTTTCTTCAGACATACTCTCATTCGCAAAAGGCGACAGCCCAAATGGGTTTTGAGAGCCAAAGGATGAGAACGAAGACATAGGCGTTCCGTGCATCATTGGACTGAACTGCATGGCCCCGGAGGTGACTATTGACGCGTTCATTGACTGATCCACGCGATGCGACTGGAGGAGGTGACCACTAAATGCACCGGCCATGCAGTCCAACAGGGTCGAGATGAAGAAGAGTATCCAAGGACGATTGTCCGATATTCGTATTCAAGCGAATATGTAAGTAGAAGGAAAAAGAAACTCAATGTACCATACCAAATGCCAATCGTTTTGATCACGCGTTACGCGTCAGTCATGCGCCTCGGAAAGTGCTGCACGTGACGCCGACATTCAGTTGTGTCATGAATCACGTTCCGATTCCCAAAAATATATCCTGATCCTTGCTCAAAGTGGCTTCACGCACCTGTCAGTAAGCTACTAAACGGATCTCAACTCCTACAAGCCAGCTCGATCAAAAGACCGCTCGGCCTTTCACGTATTTAATATCATAGATTCGGATTCGCGCTTGTAATATTTTGGAGTGTAACCTCGAATGACGAAAGAACCCTTCGAAGAATCAACAGAAAGGCGAGGAGATTTAGCCTTTCCTTGTTTGGATTTCGTGTAGATATCTCATCACTCCTGAATCCTAGTTCCTGAAAAGCTTCGTATTTTCGCGTAGACTTGCGCCCCTATCTTACGGGTTCTAGATTCCGATTCCACTACCTCCGTGCTAAAAGACACGTGGAAGACTCTACCTCCCCTCTGGGGTGAATTCAATATATCAGGATATGCGTTATGACCTATTATTGGAAGCCCCGATAACTGGAGGCAAAATGTTCGGTTCCCATTGCTGGGCAGGCGCGGAAGATGACCAGTGCCAATTATTTGCACATACCTCGCATATTTCCAGCCCACGTATGTGAGCGTGGGTAACCTCACACTGGCCACACATGGTATACTAATCCTAAGGTTTCTCACAGTACAACGAGTTCCCCCATTTAGCTCAACACACCATCAGCAAATGGGTATCGTCGATGTACTGGTCAACGATAATCATCCGCTAACCATCTTTTAAGCCTCATCCTCCGGACACAAATATACCTCCCCCTCAAATACATTGCGGTGGTCAGGACTCTTATATATAACACACCACCTCTTTTTGATTCCTGTCACCGCCCACTTGCGATTGTCATCCTTCATCTCCGTCAATACCCTAACGGGATCCACGACACCTTCACAAACAGCTCCCATCAATAGAAGAATGACCTCATCTCATCCAAGAGCAGAGGCGCAGGCGCAATCCCAGGTTCCCAATCAACACCCGAATCTAGACCATCTACCTAGCCAAATCGCCTCCGAAGACAAAATTCGCGATGTCAGAATCAGCCCAGACGGGAGCCTGATCTTATACCAAGTCACTGAGTTTTACAGATCCGGCAATCGCACATTATCTGCCCTCTGGATCGCAGAGACCAACAAGGAGAACAGTGCAGTCCAACTCACGAGCGGGGAGTTCAACGACCGTGGAGGCATTTTTCATCCTGATGGGACACGGATTCTGTTTTTGTCGGATAGGGAAGCGCCGGGAAAAGCAAGCCACATTTACACTCTGGCGCTTGGTCAGCCACCGCTCGTTGATTATCGGGGTTATCACCGTGATGGCACCCCTGGAGATGATGCGAAACCCGAGCCTCGCATCCTGACATCCGAATTCAATAGAGTGCAGGGTTTCGAGATTTCTCCTGACGGCAACCAAGTCGCGTTCTCGAGCCCGGACGAAAGCACACCAGAACAGGTGAAGAAGGTGCAAGAGAAAAACGATGCAAAGGTGGTCGACTCAAAGGACGGATTTCCCAGGCTGCGGGTATATGATTTTCGTTCTGATAAAGTCCGCACGCTTGAAAATATTCGGAGGGATAGATACATAGAGGCATTCACTTGGGATCCTGCTAGTCAAAACCTTCTTTATCGCTTACGCAAGGGTAGAGAGGTTGAGTACACGGAAGTCGAGGTGCTCTTAGAATCCATCTCCGTGGTAGATGAAAATGCAGAACCGGAATCCCAAGGGAGCTACCCGCGATCGCCTAGTGGACCAAATATCTGGCTGACTCAGACACACTCTGCAACTCTCCAGAACTTCGAATCGCAAAATATACTCGACGCGCGTGCGCTCTCCATCCATGGCCTTCCCATGGATCAAAGGTCCGCCAACTGCCTATTTGGAGACGATGAAGATGCGGTGAGAATCCTACGCGTGTACGGTACCCGCCATCCAGCGAAAAACACAAGTCCTGCCCAACCACCTGAGACACAGGGGTCATTCTACACGACCGCCACCGGTACGGACGGCGATCTAATCCTGTGCCAAATAAAGCATGCAAGGATGGCGGCGGAAGTCAGTCGCGGCACCGACACATCCGTTCAGATTGTCACCCCCAACCTCACTAATTCCACCACTTCCACTAATACCTTCTCGACCCCGCGAAACTCGGGCGCACTGATCGAGTACGACAAGTTCACCCTCTTCCAGACTTGTGACGACGCCATCTGGTTCAACTCCTGGGACGCCAGATGCGTCTCCGACGCTCCAGATTCCCAGACAGTGACGTGCACCTTTGCCGCAGTCCTAAGCTCCGGACCACGCCATGAACCACCCAACGTCTGGTCAGGCCAAATCCAAGTTCCCGTAGACAACAACGGCAGGATACAGGCCGATAATATATCTCCCTTCTCGATGTCCCAAGGCAATCTAACAAAACTTTCCGACCATTCAAAGTGGCTCGTCGAAGCACCAGCATTGCACACCGAAGTAATCCACTGGAAGACCACAGATGGCACCGAGCTAAGTGGCCTAGTCCGCTTCCCTCCAGGCTACACGTCCTCCTCCTGCCCCAGCCTCCCAACACTCCTATTCATCCACGGTGGCCCGTACAGACGCGACATCCCCGGTACGTCCACGCCCCTCCGTCCAAATCCCCCCACCCAATGTCTAAACTAAAACTCCATTCTTTACACAGACTACATGCCATACTTCTGCAACTGGCGCGAACTCGGCGCGTTCGCCGGATACCTCACGATCTCACCCAATTACCGCGGGAGCCAAGGACGCGGACACACCTTCGCCGCAAGCGCAAGCGCAGGTATCGGCGTATACGACTGGCCAGATTGCGAGAGTATGGTTGACGAAGTTGTGAAGCGGGGGTGGGCAGATCCAGAACGACTAGGAGTTGCTGGATGGAGTCATGGTACGTATCCCACACAAGCCTGAAATACCCTCATATCGGTTTTAACTACGGGTTATTTTTTCGTTAGGCGGATCGTTGGCGGCTTGGGGTGTGACGCAGAGTAAGACACGATACAAAGCCGCTGTTATAGGGGGCGGAGCGACAGATTGGGAAGAGATGGTTATGGAATCTGGGTCCCCGGAACTCGAGGTCTGTACAATTTCACTATTTTATTTCTCGTTTATTCTGAAAGCTAGGCTTTAGGCTGCTATAGGAGGCATTTCACCATGGACCCACCCCGAAACCTCGATAACTACATTCGTCTCAGAACGCAAAACGAGCCCAGTTCATAACGTCATCGGTGTCAACACTGCTGTATTGATCTTACACGGAGAGCGTGATGAACGCATTCCGATTGGTCAAGCGTACGGGTTTTATCGTGGGTTAAAGAGGTTTGCAACTCCCCGAGGGCGGGAAGCTGCTCAGCTAGTTGTATATCCGCGTGAACCTCATGGGTACGGTTTTTCCTTGCATGTTCTGCAGAATGGCGGCTGATGGTGATATACAGGTTCGTCGAAAGGCGACACGCACAAGATGTGATGGAGAGGGCTGTAGTCCATTTGAAGACGTACATATGATACATACAGGATAACAGCCAATAACCCAATAATCAGCAGAGATAACTAAATCAATAACCGTGTATATTAAGCCCCTGGCCCGTTATCCAAGCATAGTGAGGGAATCGATAGAAAGCTAGATAAACAACATCATATGATGGACGATGGACGCGTGAATTAGGATATGAGGGGATGGGAATAAGGGAGAGGTATGTGTACAATAGGATATTAATCGGGATACAGCACAAACAGACACGAACAAAATGCAAGAAAGGCAGCCCGAATAGATGATTCATGAAAACCAGAACTTACGGGAGCGTCTCGTCCAGCATGCGAGACAGATCCTCTCTTGCGCCTAATAAAACCTCCTGTATTTCATCGTCAGCGTCCAACACATACTCGGAACGAAGAAGTAACTCACAGTAACAACCGCCTGTCTCGCCTCATCCTTGATCTCCTTCCACCTCCCCTCATAAGTCCTCAACAACTCATCATACTCATCCCTCTGTCTCCTATCCCCCCTCATCGCAGTCCTTATAACCGCCCTCAACACACAAATCCCAGCAACCCACTCCACCTCGTCGCACTCCCACACGGCATCCCTCGCCATCATCTCAGAAAACGCGCGTCCCATCGCATACGTATACCCACTATTATCCGTATCACTCATCCTCCCAACACTCATCAACCCAAGTTCCAACGCCGCAGCATGTATCCTCGCCCACTGAATATGATCCTTTTTCCTCTGCCGATCCGCAGCAATCCGCTGCATCTCATCTGTGAGTGATGATGTCAATCCTGACGTCGCACTCGGCACGACCGGCACAACGCGCGTTTGAGCCGAAGTTCCCGCAGGACCGCCTCCAGAAGTTCTCGAGGCCGACACAGAAGAAAATGATAGAGGTGGAGCGTGGGGTATCCATGTCGAGTATTTCCTTATCAACATCTGTAACGCTCGCGCACCGGCTATAGGCCCACTAACGCCCGCATGGACAATGGCAGCGGGAAAATAACCTGACGCGTCAAAGTATCGGCGTAGATGTATATGTGGATCGCGATTCAGAGCGCCCGGAGTGGAGTCTGCCGAAACGGCTTCGAAAAGCGCCTCGACGACAGGTGTAAGGGGCGTGGGGGAGGGCGTTGGATTGTTCATGATAAATGTCTGTATCATAGACGAGAGTGTGGAAGCATCGACGCCCTGAAGAAAAGCATCGCGCAGGGTGCCTTGAGTGACCTGAGTGACCTGTGGGATTGTGGGTATGTTGAGTGCCGCGGCCGCGGCGTGATTGTGATTGTGGTGATGTGGCGAGGGTGCTGGCTGTGGTATAGGCTGTGGTGGTGGCGGTGGAATTGAGGCAGGAGGTGTAGGCTGTATTGGGGGAGGTGCTGTGGGTGTGGGCTGGAGATTTGTGAACTGGATGGGTTGTATGATAGTCTGGGGAGCGTTTACGGGACTTGTACTGCTCTCTGCATGTGAGTAGGAGACTATGGTCGGGGATGGAACACTAGAGGTCCATTGTTGTAGTTCGTTTGGGTTGGTGGATGCTGCAGCTGCGGCCTGGGCCTGGGCCGCGGCGGCGGCGGCTAAAACACGTGGATGAGTGTCTTCCAGCTGGGCTTGGGAGAGAGAGGACGCACCTTTCTCAGCTGCCTTTTTTGCAGAGCGGGGACGACCTTCGAGCTTTCGTCTCGTTCGCCCAACAGTATTCTTGAACCAGTTGTATATTTGCTGTGCCATAGCGCCCAGTCAGCACGACAGCCCATAGAATGCGGTTGGGATACTTACTTCGCGAAACCGTGACTCAGACTCGTCTACGCCAATAAACTCGTCGGGGAGGCCAAAGCGCTGGATGAAATCCGAGGCCCGTTCGAGAGCGAATTTCTTTGCATCGCCGCGTATAGAGCCCTGGGATCTACGCTCAAATTCTGGAAGGTTTCTGTATAATTGATAAGGTCGGGTTGAACGAGGATGGGAGAATACAAACCCCTTGAGAAAGGAGAGCTGCTGGTCAGTGTAGGCTTTCGGCAGCCGTGGCTTGTGTACCCTGGGATCGCTCGCCATGGAGCGCTGGGCCATCTCGCGCAGAGCCCAGGATCACTGGCAGGATCACGCACACCAACAATCTCTCGGTTTCACCCGAGGTTCCCTCTTCCCACGTGGAATACGCATGTCTCTATTAATCCTGATATCTAGTCCTATTAACATATCTGGGTATACTACGAGCCAAGCCCATTCAGTTCTTGGGTTTCCGGCTAACAACGAGATACATCGGAGTGAACAGCTGCATAAACACATCAGCCCCAGGATTCAAACACAAACTGCGCGAGATCCCAACATACCTTGCTCTGTCCACCTTTCACCAGCGCATCCGCCGCAACTTTCAGCGACTCGCTCACATCGAACGTTCCCTTGGGTAGCACGCCAAACCACTCCATCAGCCGAATGGCATTGTGGCTGACCAACTTGCCACTCCAACTCATCCGCCAAACAGTGATGTAATCCCAAAATGTCTGGGCCTTCGAGATATCACCCTCCAACGGGTAGTACCAAGGAATCGGGTCGGCGCGATCAGCGAGATCCTCCTCGTGCTCAATTTCAAACCCGACCGTCTTCAAAGCCTCGCGAGCGAGACGAAGAGGCCTCATCTCAGGGATACCATTGCCCAACTCGATTTGATGAGCAAGGGCCTTATGTTCCGGAACGGAGGGATCCCAGTCATCCGTCATACACCACTCATAAACACCGAACTAGTGGGATTTTCGCGTCAGGGGGTTGAATCCCAAATAACGACGCGTGAAAACTTACAACACCTCCAGGTTTGAGAACCTTGAAAATCTCGCCATACACACCCTCCCAAGTGGGAGCATGAACTGTTGCCTCAATAGCATAAACTACAAATATAACCATCAGTTTCCACATCTCCATTATCTCAGAAGAGGTAATGAAACCTACCAGCGTCGAAATAGCCCTCCCCAAATTGCTCTGAAAGCTTCATAAAATCACCCTTGACAAACTGCACCTGATTCTCTAACCCCATCTTCTTCGTGTACTTCCTCGCGCGACCAATTTGGAACTCATTGTTATTTAAACCAATGATATTCGCGTCCGAGAATGTCGCAATTTGTCTTGCGGGGCCACCAACACCACATCCGACATCGAGGACCCGCATGCCCGGGCGCAGGTTCATGTGTGAAGCTAGGTAGTGCTCATGTCGCGCGAGGGATGCGAGAAAAGCCTCGCCCTTGTAGAAACGCGAAAAATGGAAAGACTGGCTCCAGCCGTATTCATAGAGCTCAGTAGCACCGTCGTAGTAACCTGAAATACCACAACGTAAATTTTAGTGTTTTACATCAGAGGGAGGAGGGGCACTGACCGTTGACGACTTCGGTATAGTTGTTCAACCTCTTCTCATTATCTTGGTTCTGTTCGGCGTTGGGGTCATCCTTCCAGAACTTGGTGTAGTTCTCAATGCGGTTATCAACACGACCGTCAGCACGGGTAGTCATTTCTGTAAGAGTCTATGTTAGTCTTCCGAACAGAAAAAAAACAGCGTTCCAGAATGAAGGATGGGAGGGAAAAGATCAGAGACTTGAATGGTTCCCTTGCGGGAATACCAAACTCATCGAATCCGAAGACTCGTCATAAAAAGAGTTTGCAGAAATATTTTCATCACAAAACCCACACCAAAACCCGCAAAGCGCCAAAACGCAAAAAGTAGAACACACTCGACTCACCTAACAGGTAATATGGTATTAAATAGAAACACGGAAAGCAGAGGATGAGATAGTTGATGAAGAGCAAAGAAACAAGACGAAGGAGGTCGAGGATAGGAGGAGGAAGACCTAGAGGTATATGAGCCGACTTTAAATACGGTCGGTGTTCGTGTTAAAATGCAGAGAAAAAAGTCGAGTGAGAAAAGAAGAATCAGGTCACTTTGAATTCTTAACGCCGAGAAACTTGTCGCGCCATTCCTGATTGGGTTGTTATTTTCACGTGATGGGAGCTTTTGGTGGCGGGTTACCTAGTAAGGGAACGGGTAAATTAGCTCCATTAACGAGACGGGGTTTTTATGATGTCGCTGGGGTATGTTATTGGGTAAAGTGAGGATGGGTACTTATGTATTATAGGTGCTATTGGTGAGATGATGCACGGAGTATAGAGTGGGATTGTAATCCGATTGTAGCTAGCGGGGACCTTTTGACACTGGCGTCGTTACGATCTCCATACCTAAACATCCTTACACGTTCATCTTGTCAAACTAAAGATGTCTTGAGAAATCCAATGGTGAGAACAAGTCCATGACCAACATACCAAACTCAACTACAATCCTACCTATTCCCTAGATAGCGCAATCCCGTTGGCGTCCGAAGCGACCCCATTAACACGATTCCGTTTTAATTCACATCCTAAGTCAGCTAAGTCCTGGTTAAGCATGAGAGTTCTGCTGGGATAGAGTGGGTTGAGACAACCCGAGTGACCTTGGACCGTGTATTAAGTAGTGGCGTGTATCCTGGATCAATGGATTGAGATGTCCGATCCGATAAAGGAATGCGCCGCGGGGATTCTGTTGTGATTGTTTTTGTCGGAACCTGACCCTGACAACTGTGTTGTTCCTGATGCAAGGATGCCTTTTTCGTGATGGCGCCGACCAAACAGGACTCGAGTTGCGCTTTGGTGTCCCTTGTCGTTGACCGCGACCTGCACTTCTGAAAAGTACCATCGTTCCCTTTCCATGTGGTCTCCCTCAACCTCAAACACTGTTCCATTGATAAGCGACCCGAAGCTCAGCTTCTCTCTCTCCGGCGCTCCTTTCACTAGCGCTCGCTCGTGTTCTCTGGCGCAACCCGGCTCCACCTACCATTCAAATATTAAATACTACCCTCTTCCGCTTTCAACATTATTCCTTCCTGCGGCAGCATCCATGTGGACCTGCCTCCGAAGCAACGTCTATGTCGTGGTCCTCATGTCAGAAAACCTCGCCTGCCCTTCATTGTCCACCATCTCCTCGGACAAGAGGCCAATTTTAACTCCAGCGCAATGTCAGCATCGCACACCATCAGAAGCTCCAGCCCGCAGACCAACAGGACTATCGCCGCTCCTTCGATACATTAAACTAGGAGAGTAGTCCCCCGGTGCTCTACTGGCTCCAGACTCTAATGTTAGGCAGAACCTCCGGTACTTATTTTTTTCCTTGCCATGCGCCACAAATTGGGCTGGAAAGAGGCGTTGGGTCTGTCTTTCCCTCTCTGTTCGCCGATCTCCATCGACGAAGCAAACCGGTGCAACATAAAATTATAATGATAATGCGACACTCATGGAGGTCCAGTTATTATTGGTGCGCAGTGCTGTCCAGCTGGACCATTATTACTTCAGTCACCACCGACTGGAACACCTTTCAAGTCTGACATACCCTCGGTTAAATTGAAGCCGCGCGTCGTTCTTTGGATCATCCGAAGCAATGAATCATCACTCTAGCTCCGGTCTCGTGGGTTTGCCAGCGGAGGCGCTGTATTTCCCCCCCTTTTTTTGTCATGTCAGGCGGTCCTTGTGGCATACAGTTGCACGATGACACTTGACGGAATCCCACACTCAATTTATGGGTCTCGTCCAGGTCCAACTTCCCCGCTGCGCAGCACGAATACATTGTTCAAGCCCTTCTATTTTTATCCTCCTTGCATCGTCGCAATGTCGAAGAGCCATTGCGCACCCAGGGCTATCGCACTGAGCAAGCTTCCTTATTGCTCACGTTGTTCACCGGGAAACGTTGTTCCTTCTCATAATCCCCTGCTTTACCCGACTCCACCCGCAAGAACCCAATTTCCAACTGGATTCACCCAGCGTAATACCATTTCTGGGTATACAACGCCCACGATATTGCATCACAATTGGAAAAACGGATACGTAGACGCGGATTGGACCCTAGCGGCAAGCTGGCCTTCGGAGCGGCTTGGGCTTACCTTTGTCAAGATTTCTAACAGGCTTCTGCCGCTCACCCGCTCGGATATTTCTTGGTAGCTCATCTACTCCCCGTTTACGTCTCGCTGCAGAATTTTGGGAGTCTTCGTAGAGTGCACCCGGCCTGCCTGGGGTGAATAAAATTCGGCCGAAACGTGCAAATCAGGTACCTTGACGCTAATGGAGTTTAATGACGGTTCGCCTGTTGTATTTGCGGCAGTTGCGGTCCTATGATCCAGGGCGGTCTTGAAGCTTCTGGCCTAGGTTAGCGGGAATCCTAATCATGGTTTGGTCGGATTACCCTGGAAACGCAATGTTTAGGCGCTGGTTTCTAGACTAGTCCCTATGTAGCTGGGCTGGAATGGCTGGACCTGTGGCCTGCCAGTGCATTTTCGTTGTCCGCGTAGCACTAGGGATGTTCTTTACTTGTCATGGATTATCAAGTTGAGGAGCATGGTCACGTTGTCAACTGGCGTTTTATTTTTGTACACCCTTGGCTATCGGATCGCAGCCCTACAGTTAAGCACGGGTGTTTCCATGCCTGCTACGGCATCCTACTGTTTTCCGATCAGCTGTCAGCTTTTCTATTGACTTCTTTGTTGTCAACCTGTGTCTGACGCCTCGACCCGACTTCGATGCTATTTGCCGGTCTCAAAATCAGGTCGGATATCTGGTATATGTCGCTTCAAACGAAGCGGGAATTAGCAGTCTGGTTTTTCTTCTCTTGGCGAAATGATGATGTTCTGACCACCTGTCTAATTTTATGGAAAACCGAATGTGCGGCTAAACATATCAGTGGAGTCCCCTGAAGGTCTGAACCCTTTGCATCAAAGATTATTTTGTCCTCGCTACACAACGTTAACATAAGGGCCCGTCAGACAATCAGAACATTCACGCATGGGTCGGTGGTCTCTGGGAACCGACATTACGAAAGCAGATCTAGTGAGAGGAAACTCTTGATCCTCACACCAATGAATCAGCCCAGCAGGTGTATTTTGGTGAATGGATTATTTTGGGGTAGAGCAGCCAGGAGGCCGATGATGCATTGATGTTTGGTGGTATTGTCTTACTCGTATAATGGGCAATATCGGGCACTCGTCGCCAGATGTGCACCTATCACCGAGTTGGAATGTTTCAAATAGATGGAGGAGACCTCGAGTGACATGATTTGATGATCCCATTATCCAATCCTCCGGTGGGTAAGGGGATTTGAATATTTAGATCTGATTTCACTGAAATATAAACTATTTTTTGGCTTTTCGATAGTGAGTGTTGGGGTTCCGTGGATAAAGGTTCCCGTTGTTTGCGCATTCTCAAGACGACGGCACAGTGGCGATCATGACTGCGCAGGATGAGGTTTCGGATAGATATGTCCGACTTGTGTTCATCTATCTTCGAGCCGTGGCGTTCTAGGAGGCAGATGATTGGGTAAGGGACCAACATTGCTCTCCAACGGCCGATGGTTTTTGCGTGGCTAGCCCAAGAGCCAGACCCAACATGTCACGAATATGGGTCGCTCAAAAGTATCTTTTTAGTGCCCTATCTCGGAAGTGAAACGACTATTCAAGCGTTGTCATGCCCTTGGCACGTCTTCTCGAACTTACAGGCACGAAATATGGTGGAGCTGCAGCTGGGTCACTGGATATGTTAAGCCACACAAGTGCCACCACAAGGTCACTTTCGTAAACTTAGACCAGTTTAGTAGCTCGCGAGCGCCCTGTCGTTGAATCAAATACATCACTGTTAAGACATTGATTTCAATCCCCAAACGGTATGTCTTCGTTGTCGGCCGATCTCCTGGATGCACGCCAGTTGTAGCGTACACATACGTTGTAGTGACCTCCAAGCCACCGATGTCGGAGGCCGGCAGTGCTGTTATAAAGGGTTTGACGTGTTTGCGGACGCGGCACACAATATCAGATGATCTATAGTACGGTTATTGGCCAAGCGAATACAGTGGGGTATTGACTTCTACTTCTCATGCCTTTCAACGGAAGATGGCTTCTTCGAAGTCGAGAGACATGCGCTGAGATTGATATGGTACGTTGGGGAGATGAAACATGGAAAACACCGGTCGAGACTCCATTAGTCCTTGATTAAATGCTTATACGGGACCAACGCAGTGCTAGGGTGTACCACGGGTACGCGGACTTGACAGAGGCCTTGGAAAAGGTGCGGGCTGATACTAGCCCAAGACAAAGAAAGTTGAAATCGGTCGGTCGGACGATGTCATTCAATCCTATACAGGCGACGTTGGTTAAAGTACACGTTGGTCCACCCTACCTAGATTTGGCAGCTAGATGCCGGAGCCCGGCACTGACGAGGGACTCTGTCAGAGTCGTTCTCATGTTTGTAACGGGCCCTTGCGAGTGTCGGCCTTCAAGTTCACTGACACCAAGCTAAATAAAAAAAATCGGGAAGGGGACTCCATGGATCACATCTACTTCTTTTCCCATGATGTCCACGCAGAGATCATCGGCATTTTGCAATCTTCTATTCATATGAGATTTTGTCGCCTGAATCAAATTCTTGTTTTTCGATGCATACTGGCCCTACGATTTAAATTTCCTTTGAGATATCTTGTCAATCTTCCCCGCACTCGCTTGTCTTGAAGCAATAAGCTTGGGTCCCCAAGTGATAGGTGATGTGATAATCGATCGTCCCCAATCCCCTTTCACACTGGCCAACGGCGTCTAAAAATAGCCGCGGGGTTTTTTTGGATTTTTTATGACCATGCTGCAACGCGTCGTAGGGAAGTCTGAAGGACGGAGAATGAGGCCATAAAACACGGAGGGCTACCTAACTGGTGTTGATGAACTGAGATTGGCCTCCGAAGGAAGTATCAATGTCAACCAGGGTACCCACGAATGTTGAGGGTGGGGAAGAATTCCCACCTGGTCCAATTATGCAAACGTGACTGCTTCGGCCGAAAATGAAGGGGGATACGCCAGCCGGCTTCTTTTGTATCGTAAACCGGATCTCAATCTGAGTTCGGCCCAACCACCATTCCTGCTTGGATGGACACCCATTAGATACCCCGCACCAATCTCTGATCTTTCCGCTATTTTCCAAAACTATGATCACAAGGATATCCAAATTTCTAATCGGGGAAAAGGAACCAGGGGTCCTGTATACGCTGGTAAGTTGTGACGTTAATGACCTGAAGGATAAATAGGGTGGCGAGCTGTGGCTTTTTGAGCGGGCTTTTTCGCTTCCTCTGCACCACATCCTCGACTGCTAGCTTCATTTGAGCCACTTTGCCATGTCTTTGGAAGATACCAAGAAGCCACTAACACCAGGCTATGACGAAAAGATCGAGGACGTCTCGTCAGAGGAGGGTGACTCACGGACTCCTCCAGTCGACCCAGACCGCGCTGCAGAGGAAAAGGCCTTAGTACGAAGGCTGGATAAACGAATTTTACCGATCGCCTGTCTGCTTTATCTCTTTGCCTGTGAGTTCCTCGGCATTTCAAGGATACGCTAACCCTGACCATGTCAACATCCTATGCGCAGATCTCGACCGCTCGAACCTCGGTAATGCGAAGCTTCAAGGTCTGCAAGACGACGTCTTAGGCGGCGACAAGACGGGTATGCTATTCGATTGGGTTAACTCGGTCTTCTTCTTTTCCTATGTTAGTATCCTGGTCACCTACACTTGGTTCACGGACATGTACTCATACATTTGTCCCTATAGATTATATTCCAGGTTCCCGCTACCGTTGTCTCGAAGCTCTTCCCACCACAAGTGTGGATGGCATGCGCCGCCATCGGCTGGGGGGTGTCTTCCACCTTAATGGTTGGTGCGCGCATTCTTATGATGGATCCAATATTTATTCTGTTTTCCTTAGGCAAGCTCCTTCAACTTTCCTGGGATGATGGTTACACGTATATTCCTGGGCATTTTTGAATCTGGATTTGCCCCTGCTATACCTCTCTACTTCTGTGAGCGCATCATGGCTATTACGAGGGTGCTCAGTTTCTGAATATGTGCGGTCTCTGATAGCATTCTTCTACACGAAGCAAGAGATGGGTCTTCGGGTAAGCACCCCCTATAGCTCGAAATAACTTCATGGCCCTGATGATGATATACGACAGATGGCATATTGGTTTGGATTTGCCGCGGTTGCCGGTGCTTTTGGTGGTTTGGTTGCTTTCGGCATCCAGCATGTCAATGCCAATATCCAAAATTGGAGGCTTCTGTTCATCGTCGAGGCACGTTACTAGCTCCCAGTCTATTGATATACTGTGACTGACTCAGGAATATTATTTTAGGGTATCCCGCCAGTAATGCTTGGTCTAATTACAATGTTCTTCCTACCTAGTCGACCCGAGTCTACGACGCTCTTCAATGAACGGGAGAGAAGACTCGCTGTCGAGCGCATGAACAGGGACTCAAGCGGCGACACGGGGGCTACCGTCAATAAAGGTTAGAAGGCAGTCCCTGGGCATGTGGAACGAAATGATTAACTTGCTTCTCTAGCGCATATATGGATGGCATTCCGTGATTGGAGGGTAGGTGGCTTTACTATTCCCAGGGCGCTCGCGCATCATTACTAATTCGTATCCACACTAGATTTATATCGGCGGGGTGATTTATTTTGGTCTCAACTGTGCTTTGGCCTCCACTTCTGCATTCTTGCCAACAATCATCAAGACTCTCGGCTTCAGTTCGTACCTATCCTTCTTCTGAATGGAGTGGCGTTTTATTGATGTCGGCTCAGACAATGCCAGTGCACAGCTACTGACAGTCCCGCCCTATCTTTGCGCCGCTGTCATGTTGGTTCTGTTCTGCATGGCTTCTGATCGTCTTCAGTCCCGAGGAATCTTCATGGCAATCACCTCATTTATCGGCGGCCTCGGATACCTGTGCGTTCCTTATATGTCATACTCAGAATTTAGAATCTATCATCTAAATACCCTTATAGGCTATTGCTGGTGACGCAAAACCTACATGTCCGCTATTTTGCGACATTCTGCATTGTAGGTGGAACGTATACAACGATCGGAACGATTATCGCGTGGTGTAAGTGTCACTTCAGCTCGCATATGCTCGTATTTCGGCTCACTTCGCTTCCCTAGACGCCCACAATCTGGGGTCTGAGACAAAGAAGGCGACCGGTATCCCCATGTTCATGGCCATCGGACAATGTGGAAGTGTCCTAGGATCACACCTTTTCCCCACGCCCGAGGGGCCCAGATACATGTGAGGTTCCTCCGTGACCTCAAAATATGTCGAGCTAACCCGGTGTTCGTATCAAATAGCAAAGGCTTCGCGGGTACGTCTCTAGTAAAAAATAACCTCAATTATCGATGATTAACCTTCAACAGTTAGCTGCGCTCTCGAATTCCTCGCGGCCGTTTGCTCCATTATCCTCACAGTAAGCGCTCCTTCGTACCTGCGACTTCAGCGCCCTAAACTTCATTGGTCAGATATCGTACCGCTGGGATAATGCCCGTCGAGATAGACTCTACGGCAAGCCGAAACCTGGTGCGAAGGTTAATACCCATGAGTTAGCTGATATGGTACGCACCTGTGGCTCTATGCAAATTGAAGAATGACGCTCAATGATACCAATACGGGACGATAGGCACCGGAGTTCCGTTATGTTCCTTGATCATGGTATCCGTAAGATTACGATTGTGGCCCAACTATGTTTCCTGTGGTCCGATAAGATGTAATTTTTAATGTATTTCTATTACTATCTCAAGCAACGCCAGGCAAATTCTCCTTCATCTGGTATTCATTAGCCAACAGACTCTAGCCTAGGCCATGGCTGCGGTTCTTGTTGCTGCAATTTTACGTAAAACGCGGCTGTAGTGGTGGCCCATGCTTGGCCAATCAGAGTCCCTCGGCGATCAGCTATCTGGATAGCACGAGTTCGAACAGGCCAACAGGTTCCTCCGTAAGGGGATCATGAATTTCAATTGACAACGAGTTAACGACGTGCACCGGCCCCACAATGAATTAGGCATGTGATGCAGCGTGATACTCGAAGAGCTTAACAGAGTTTAACAGTGAACACATGTTCACCAGTCATGCGAACCCTCGGAGCTATTCCTTGCATAGGTGCACAATACCTACGCCCTTAGCACGCCTCGAACAACCTGGTGGAAGCCGGAGAGGTTGATGATCCCATACCGGGCTATCATAAGCCAGCGGCGTGGTTGATAGCATCCCTCCCGATTTGTACAACATCACAAACAAGCTGCATGATGTCATCGCGGCTGGAAGAGGCGTACCTCTGGGCGACAAACCTAGAAAGCTGTCACATAGCCCCCGAGACGTCCATGTTCGTCAGAGGTCATTCGCTCTTTCATTACTGATAAAGTTCATGGTTCGACATGCATACAGTATACAATCAGTTACATCGCTTCATTAAACACAAAACTAAGGAAATTTTCTGTGAAGTCACAGGGAAATTTCTGTACAAACTGATAACACGAGAAGTCCTCGTCGCGGATTCGGTAAATCTTGTGCCTTCGGATCGGGATAAGATTTTTGAAGCGGCGGAGGATGAAAGTACAGACAACTTACTTAGAACTGAGGTGAGAACGCAAGCCATTGAAGTTGAATTTGTTTTCAAATATCTTCTTCGTCTTGTCGTCTGCTGGGTTACCTTGTCCGATGCTCGATTGAACCTTGTGCTCGGTTTTCGTGGTGCCTGTATCGGGGTCCTGGGGTGTACTGTCCTGAGGTGCGGCAGCAGCATCGGGGCCGTTTCCTTCCTGGTCTTCCTTTTCCTGTGCCAGCTTTTCGTCGCGCTGTTTGATGGGGTTGACGCAGTGCAGGCATTTATAATTAGGCATCCCAGCAGACTCCTTCGCACCCTTGGAGCCATCCATAAGCCACTGTGCGAGGCCCGGGGGACCAGGCCGCGGTTTCATGACAATACCCGGCCGAACTATCTCGACTTTCATAGGGATTGGGTGTCTGTGAGAATGCCCAACCTAGAGTGAATTATTAGGCATGGCTGTCATCAGAAGGTGAAGGATAAGGCCCTACAATACACTGGGGGCGTAGATACAGGGGCGGATTGCAACTCATACAGCGCCAAAACCCTTTCTCAAATTGTGAACGAATTCCCTCAAGCCCTTCTCCAGCGATGTTGAGGTGCTCAAGGCATGTTGCCATGACGGAACAAGCCTATCGTGTCGGTCATTAAGGCACATTCATCAGGTCAAGAAGCCCCTGACCTGTTCGTCCTTGACAAAATTATCTGCACTCCATGCCCGTGTCGCTGACCCCTTTCGCTTTTTCTTCCCGTCCTTTTCTGGGCATTGGTGACGACAAGCCCCAGCGAAATCGAGGCACTCGTCCATCTCGTATTTGTGCTCGACGCTGTTGCAGGGCTTACACTTCCATCTTGCATCAAGACGCAACACCGGATGGGGCATCCTATTCGCAGGAACCATAACATTCCATTCGCTAGAACCGCCCAAAATCTCCAACAATGCACGTTTCGCTTCAGCTACCCACTTATCGATATCTTGTGTCAGCATTTCCTTCGTAAATGCATTTCCACGTGTAGCCGTTTTGACGTCAATTTTTGCTGCTGCCAAGTCCGAGGATCGTAAGAGCTTGACCGTAGGAAGCTGGAGGAAAACCGTAAACGGTGGGAGGTAAGGGTAGTGTTCAGGTGACGACATGAGCTTTTGATACAACTTCCAAAGACTATTGAGGTTTGTTTCTTGGAGCCGGGTCACAATCTTCGCGTTTTTCTTCTCCTGAAGCCTATAAAGGTCTTGAGCAATAGCGGGCCGCATCTTCTCGAGTTCTGTGAACGAGATTTGTGAGTTCGTGTCCTCCCGAAAGACCCAGTTGCAAACCTTCGTCTGTGATTGATTCGCGCCGTTTAAATTTACCGTCGTAGAATCCACTGTATAATGTGCTGGTGAGCATATCGGAATA
Source organism: Macrolepiota fuliginosa MF-IS2 (assembly GCA_015584085.1). Taxonomy (NCBI): domain Eukaryota; kingdom Fungi; phylum Basidiomycota; class Agaricomycetes; order Agaricales; family Agaricaceae; genus Macrolepiota; species Macrolepiota fuliginosa. The sequence continues at coordinate 45,158 of MU151268.1, forward strand.
GCTCCAGCCCTCTCCCAAAGCAAATGCTTGTCCCCTGAAACATCCCATGAGATAGAGTGTGGGATAAGATGGAGAGTCGGGACATACTTAGAATCATTCTTATCTCTGAGGTTGAGGATATTCGCCTGCCATTCCCTATGCCACTTGCTAAGATCTGAACAAAACTAGATTGAATTCGTCAGTAATTTTTCAAACCAGAAAACAATATGGACGGGTTTACCCTCATCCAAAGGGTGTTTCGGGCTATTTTTTGTTCCTTGCTTATAGGAACAAGGTCAGTTGTATCACTGTTTCAACGTTGAGGCAAATGTAGAACCCTGAATTCACCCTACATACCGCTTCGCCACTTGCAATATACCTGGGAGTGTCATGGATCCAATGTGTGGCCCTGTAAACCGTCAGCCCCAACAACATGGCGAGACGAGAAATAATGGTACATATTCCTTGAGAACTGTCTGAATGTGGTCGCAGGATCAATCAGCGGTGCTTCCACATGAGCGTCCGATACCAAATTGCCATACCCAGGGAATAAAGGGATTCAACTACAGGCACCATCGACCAAACTAGCTCACTCCCGGACCCCGAATGCTGGCGCGTAAAGCTTTCTCTGAAAAGGGCATGAATTATAGAGAAGAACCGTACGCATTTAGCATGCACCTCATCTGCGCAGTACACTCTAGCTGTGAACCACATGAGCGGGAGCCGAGAAAATACCCGTCAGGTACTTACGTTACCACAGAGGTATAATCTTAACGCAAACGAACGAGGGATCCTCTCAGTAGTTTCCCCGCATACCTGTAAATAAGGGTCCCGATTAAAAGACTAACCGAAAGACAGATTATCTCAGCCCACCTGGCAAGTACCTCCTCCGAAAATAAAGGCGGCATAAGCTGGTTCTCTGTTAACAAAACTTTGAACACCATTCAACTTTCTACTTGATCCACCCCCTTCGTATGATTGCTCGTATGCAACGGGATCGGGCAAGCCAATTCTAATCCTCATCTTCTTCCAGACCAAGGACGCGGCTGGGTCTACAAGCTTTGTACATAGTGCTTTGCAAGTTCGTGCGACCGCGAGGATATCTCCTGGATAGCCGGTATGAAGCAATATTTCCTCGAGGATATCAAACGGAAGATCGATCAATGCGGAGGACTTCGTCACAGCTTGAGCCTCGTCTCCTACTTCCTTTCCCCCCATCTCAACCGAGTCGAGCCGGCGTTTCTTGAGCATAGGTCCTCCATCGGCCGCGAGTTTCATGTCTTTGGTCTGATTCTTGTCAGCGCGGAAGGATGCCGGGGGCGTAGCACCCCCTGAAGAATGATCGATGATAGTTGATTTGACGACTACGGGTTCCAGGGAGGGGCCTCCAGCTAGAAAGTCGTCGGAAATATCCATTAGGCGAGCCTCTTGTGCCTCGATGTCAATTTCCACCACAGCTCTCTCGTCTGCCAGAAGTCACTCAATTCGAATGTGGTTGGATTCCAAGACTCACCAATGGACACACTGCTGATAGTGAGAGTCACATCACGTGGAATGGGCTGTTGTTGAAATCTATACCGCTACCGGTAAAAATAGCTTGCATTAAATCCACTCAATAACCCGAGCCTGTGCTCACAGAGAAATCGGAAACCGCGAGCACCACAACAGATCTTGAAAGCCATATTCCAGGGTATTGAAGTGTGACTTACACCAAACTGCCACCAGACTCCTCGGACCTTGCCATCCCAACCAAACAAACCTTATCTTCTGGAGGCGATGTCGCAAGCCCCGAGGCATACACTGAGTGGTTGGTGCCCGACACATCTGTCGATTCGCTCTCTGCAATAGAATATGAATAGATATGGCTCGGGGGTTGATGCTATGCTGAGAGGAAGGTATCCGAATTAGTTGTATCATGCGGTTGCGCTGATGGCAACTTATTAGCCTCGCTAGCCAGCCGTAGAAGGGAGTCGTGCATGACTGGCGTCCGATCATAAAGTGATCGCGCAATCTCTCCCTCACCGACGGCCGTCCATCTGAGCATGACCTAAGTCAACACAAGAAGTTTTGTGCACATCGCCCTACACGTTCGTACGACAACAAGAATACCGGGTGGCCGGTGGAAACAGTATCTCCTCAAGGATATTATTCGGAGGACTGGGGAATATTTTTGTCAAAACCGGAACCTCGCCCGTCTCTTACGGCGCATGCATACCTTAACTTGGCATATTGCTGTTGCTCGTAGAATTCAACAAGCCCGCTGTTAGTTGTGCATTTTATGTTTCATTCTCACAAGCTGTGTCTTTGTTGCTCGTAGAATTCAGCAAGCCCGCTGTTAGTTGTGCATTTTATGTTTCATTCTCACAAGCTGTGTCTCACTTTGGATCCATAGTGATATCGCTTCCTGCTCCTGCCCCAGGATCTGATCTTGATGATCACAGCAGGGGCCCCTACCGGGGATGCGTTAGAGAGTTGACTATGGGAGGCTCGGACGCAACGGTATATATAAAGCTACCTTCCCAGTGGGCTTAGACCTTCGAATTTTACCATGACTGACCTCGTCGCTCTCTTGCGCTTCCAAACAGTAAGGCGCACCATTTCACCCTTATATTTGTTACTTATCACTCTAATAGTATGTCGAAGGTTTGACAAATCAATGGCTTGGTTTCGCTTCCGATTCATGATCTATCTCTTCAGTTGCGATTATTACCTTCCTCGTCTGCGAACACGTTGCAACAATAAATCTTGAGGTTAGCATTACTAAACAGCGAACCTAGCTGTTTCCTGATGCCAACGTTTTCAAGGTCATGCTTATTTGGAAATCGAGATGGAGCCTAGCTAAAACCATCTACCTGGCCTCACGTTATCTTCCGTACACTTGGCTGACTCTGAGCATTGCCGGTTACTTGTTTACCACCTAGTATGGCTCTCATGCAACTGACTTTCCATCTCAGAATACCTGCTCCAATCAAGTTGGGGACCAGACGGCAGTGTAAGCATTACACTGTGTGTGTGCAATTTCTATCGTAATAATCTCACCAATAGCGGCATTGCATTGACCTGAGTATACCGCGCATTTGTATGTGTTACTCCCCGGTTCCTCCTATAAGTTAAGCTTGGCTGACAATCGACTAGGGCTTGAGAACATTGGAAGGTCAAGCGCAGAAGGTCTGCACCAGCCCATCAATACAACAAACCGTCCATTAACATTTCCAAGCATTCTTTTTCCTGGAAGCCTACGCTATATGCAGCAGGAGTCGCGCAGTGTTCCTTCTATTTTGTGTGTCAGGTTCAGTGAGTCCGCAATTCTTCCATTCACATTCGAGTTTCACTCATTTGATTCTCCAGTTGATAGTTATCACTAGAGTTGTTATCTGCGTTCTCGGTACACTGATGGGTAGGTAACCCAACACAGAGCCACTGATTTCCATTTGGAACCTCATGACTGGCCCGGTGATTTTAGCAACTAAACCACAACAAGCTGGCACACCGATGCTTCTGCCACAGCTTTGTATCACCGGCAGCTACGGTCTGAGTGCCACTGATAGATTCATTCTCTCATCATATGACTTCATCGGTGCTATCTCTTGTATATCCAGCTGCGCAGGTAAGTCTCATACGCCAGGTGTAGAATGTGCGCCAAATATATTTGTATCAAGTCCTTTTGTATTGTATCCTCTTCTTCCGGTGGAAGCAATATAGATCTAGAGTCAGCACGACCCCATTGATCAACAGGGTCTATTATGGGGCTCTGGCCTACTACTGTCTGCAAACATGTATGGCTGACGTCTAGGTGTTGAACCGAGACTAAATCAATTCCCCCCAGGCATTAGTATCCTCACCGTCATCAATGCGAAAGTTTCACAAGCTTCTTACGAGGGTCTACCACTCGGAGTCCTGTGGTTCTTTGCAGAGCTAATGTCAGTCCCCCCTTTCAGCTTGCTTCGCTGTCAGATTCTCCTGTTTGCTTATGAACACATTACAGAACAGATCCCATCGTAGTCGCCATTGTTGCTTCACGAATTATTC